>CM046450.1:84118739-84171723 GCA_025506515.1 Flaveria trinervia
TAGTGAATCTATGGATGGTGCAGAAATGTACACCTTGAAAACCCTTTTTTATGTGATTTAGCACCATCTATTCCTATGCCTTGAAAACCCTCCCACCAAAGCTTGTAACCTTCTTGAAAACGGTTTTGAAAGACCTTAACAACCTGATTCGAATGTTACAAAAAGATTTGGTGATGAATATGCACGTTCTATAATGTTTACACATGTGTAAATGGTGTAAATCACTCAATAAAAGCAAAATTTGGTCAAAAACGTATTTGGACGGTTAATGCTGGGTGGAAACGAGTTTTAACGGGTTAATCTTAAAAAATGAGATTTTTAACCAAAAGACCTAAGATGACAAGTTTAAATTTATAATAAAACTTATTATAAGTCTTTAAAATAATATTTAAAGGTTAAAGACTTAAAATTGAAAGATTTAAAACTAGCCGTTAAAACCTAAGGTTTTATTGTACCAATTAACTAAAAATGTAAGTATTAATTACCCCAATCTAAATTTTGGAAAAATTGTAAATTTGAGTTATTAATAATGTACTATTTTACTCCTAGTAACTATTAAGGGGCCATAAAAGTCCATAAATGAAAGAAAGCAAACTTTAGGATAAAAATTGTAAATTATGAAACTTACGGCACTAAATTGTAAATTCTGCCAAATTCTTCAAATTCGGCCCCTTTTTATTTAAAATGTGACACAAACCTTAAAAATCAAGTTACTTGAATATTTATTGTTTTAACACACCTCTTCTCACCCTAGGGAACATAACTTATTACTTGAATATTGATTTTAGGGTGTTAGGGATTGATCTGTTTCTTTGTACGCAAAGCTCAGTTACTTGAAACCTAACATGAGTTCCAGGGTCCCCCTTTTACTATTATATTCGGATGAAACATTCTTGTTTAAACTGAATTATTATTGTGCTATTTCTATGATGCTTATATGTTATGGATAACATTGATACGTGCTTATACTTGTATAACAATCATTAATTCTTGTGTGAACCGCTTAGACTATATGGGTAGATTTACTTGGGGAATCCCCCACACACAGTGCCTTCCATGATGAACAGGAAGGGTACCACACTGAGATCCTACGGGGTTGTTTGTGTCATGTAACAGGTTTTTATAAAATACTAAGGTGAACTATCTAATAGGTATGATGCATTGTTTGAAGCTCAGTTTTTCCTTTGGGACTAACCATTATTAACTCAACAGTGGAGACTGAGTTCAGGGTTGATTGTGACCCCACAACAGTGATACTTATGTTTTTAAAACTAATATATGGATTTTGAAAAGACCTTTTCCTTTTATACTTTAAGCACATGAATTCACCAACTTTTTAGTTGACAAAATCTTTTTAAGCTAGTTTTAGGTAACCCTTGATGGAGGATAGGTTGATTAGAAGACCGTATGAATGACCTATTACCCTGACCCACGTGGCATTGTTTAGTTTAAATTTAACTTCGACAATTTAAATTTTATGTTAAATAATTTTTGGATTAAATTTAACTCGATTTGTAGGGCACGACTTTGTTGCCTGAATTTGCTTGAAATATAATGTAATGCCATGTGATACTCTCCTTGTGTGCTCATGTGTTGGTTAGTTATCACTGCCATGTTTGTTACCGGTTTGTGACATCCCTCCCTGTTTGGGAGCGGGATGTGACAGTTAGTTTTCACATTGTTGTGCCTTTTAAAGCTTTTTGACTTCTCGCGCGAGAATTCAATCCTTCAAATCGGACTTTTAGCATCTGTTGAACTTCTCGTGTGCGAAAGGAATCTTCTATAACCAACTGTTCAACTAAATTTTGCGAGAACCAAGTTTTTTGCGTGAATATAGACTATTTGCGTGAATATAGACTATTTCGTGTGATCACAGACATTCACCGAAATCAATTTCTCAATTCTGAATATTTTCAAATTCAACCTTTCACCAATTTGTTCAAAATTGATTAGTTGAGTGTTCAAATAATGATTTTAGGTTCAAATGAGATCCTAAGTGTCTCTAATTGATTCAATTAAACTTCTTTAATCACATAAACATATTCAAAACTTCAATTAATATCAAAACAACATTATACATTTTCAAATATGATCAAAATGAGTAGAAATCAAGTACATCTTCAATGAATTTCACTTAGGAGCTGAAGAACACTTCAAAGCACACACTTCAATCTTCAAACAATCAATCTAGAATATACCAAGCTTTGAAACCAATTGTAAGGATAACAAATAAAACGAATCGATCTGGTGCGGAGACTTCGGAATGTAATCGCTCACAGTAAGAAGATCGAATAAGATGATGACATGATCAAATAAACTTGAACACAAATGTAAATAAAATTTCTTGTATTGATCTCTGATTTGAATCAAATACATCATGTGTTAAATCAGGAAAACAACAAAAGCCTACAAGTTACACTAAGAACCAACTATATGTACTAATCTCTGAAGTTCTCTCATAGTTCTCATACGCCTTCAAAGATCTCACGCAATAAACAAGTTCTCACGCGACAAGTTAGGTTCTTGACGACTTGTTCTTGATCATCTTAATTTGATCTCCCAAGCCTCTAGGTTAAATACCTATGCGTAATGTTCTTCCAAAGACATTTAATTTCTTCGAGGAGGAAATATATCTAAAATTTCCATATTTTGAAGGAATATCATTTGAAAAGTTTTCTTCCAAAAGAAACTAGGCTTATGTAAGTGATGATATAGACAATTGTTAAGGCGCTGGATCGGTAGACATCCGAGCATGTTCTTGACGGAAGGAAACAAAACCAAACCAAGAGACAAACAATAAACGCGAACTCTAATAAAATGGTTTCATTGATAAAACCTAATCATTACAAGCTCGTTACAACATAAGAATCAAGACTCTTGGCAAGGGGAGATCGAGCATGATCTCCCCTCTCATCTGACAGCACCAAGGCCCCGGGCACACTCCTTTCAAAACCCTTAATCTCTCTACACATTGAAAATGGTATATATATGCATCGGCCCATATTAGATGCGACTGGGCCCATTCGTGCGAGTGGACCATACGTATGGTTCAATCGTACGACTGGACCATGCGTATGGTTCAATCGTACGACTGGACCATACTTATGGTTCAGTCCTATGAATGTCCCAATCGCATTTATCAGTCGCACGACTAGTCCATTAGCATGGCTCAGTCATACGACTGAGTCTCATTCGCATATGCTCTGCAAATGTCCCAGTTTCATGTGTTTACAACATATAAGGTGTAGTACATTAAGCCTAGAATTAAACGAAAAACGATATTAGCCAACATTGCCGACCCGTCAGGTTGCTACAGTATCCCTGAAAATGAATTAGGCACAATAGCTTTCGTTTACTTTGCATAACACCATCATAGCAGCAAGATTCCCCATCTGATTGATTTTTCCACATAATGACATGAATAGTTTCTATTACTTCAATCTTCATACAGGCTAACCTAATTAACATTAACACCTGCAGAAATTCCCCCTCAAATTCAGCATATCCCAATATATAGACATTGTGCTCTCCTGGCGTCTTAATGCGGTGTATTGGGCAAAAGGTAGAGGGTTCCAATCCACAGCTGACAATCTCAACCAAATCAACATGCATTCAGATTCATTATAAGAAAACCAGCTCACATCATCACTTTCTCATTGTGTCTTCAATTTCTCTATATAGGATTCCCCCTAAGAATCAGAATCCTCTTTGTGCGGATAAATATAACTTGACTGGCCCATAAATAGTCAAATGCTCCTGAATACCCCACAAAATCAGCATTGACTACTAACATCTTCCCTTTTATCTTTCGTGTTCCAACTACATTCACCTATCCTGGCAGTCCGACGAATAGTGGGGTATACATCGAACTTATTTGACAAAAGAACCTCAGGGTGAATATGTTTTGCTCATCCTTAATCTATGCAAGAGGTAGTTCCAGACTCATCTATTATTATTATTTTTTATTTTTTATTTGGTCAGGAACAAATGCGGATGAGTCAATGTAGATGGCTTATTCGTGCGATTGAACATACGACTGGTCTAGTCGTACCACTGAACATACGACTGGTCTAGTCGTACGAATGGTCCATTAGCATGGCCTAGTCATACAAATGATCCATTAGCATGGTCAAGTCGCACGAATGGTCCATTCGCATGGTCCAGTCACATGAGCGGATCTTTACGCAGATTTTCAGATCTGCAGCCGCTAGGGCTGCCCAAAACCCTAAACTTACAAATTTTACATGAACAGAACCAACATAGACATCATAAGATTCGCAGGGGTCATTGAACGTGGTTTCCAGTTCGATTTTAACATAGAAACAACACACGTAACCACATCTGAGCAACACATAAAGAACATGAAGTGGGTTTAATGTCAAAGAACCTGTAATTAATCCAGAAATCAAGAGCTCGGGTTGCTTAAATGATTGTTAGATCATTCCAGCAGTAATCGTCTCTAATACCAATTGTTAGGACCCGGATCGGTAGACATCCGAGCGTGTTCTTCACAGAAGGAAACAAAACCAAACCAAGAGACAAAAAATAAACACAAACTATAATAAAATGGTTTCATTGATAAACCTAATGATTACAAGCTCGTTACAATATAAGAATCAAGACTCCTAAGAAGGAGAGGTCGAGCATGATCTCCCTTCTCATCCGGCAGCACCTAGGCCCCGGGCACACTCCTTTCAAAACCCTTAATCTCTCTACACATTGAAACTGGTATATATAGGCCTCGGCCGATATTAGTGCGAGTGGGCCCATTCATGCAATTGGACCATGCGTATGGTTCAATCGTACGACTGGTTCAGTCTTACAAATGTCCCAATCGCATCTCTCAGTCGCACGAGTGGTCCATTAGCATGGCTCAGTCGTACGACTGAGTCTCATTCGCATATGCTCCTGCGAATGACCCTATTTCATGTGTTTACCACATATCTAGTGTATTACATTAAGCCTAGACTATTCGACAAGTGACGGACACACTATATATGACAATATATGCTCCAACACAACTTAGGGCACACATATTTAAAAATAATCTTGTGTTTAGTATAAGAAAATATACTCAAAGCTGATCATCCTAATATCCATTACAATATATTTGAATCTCTTTTCATTAAAAGCTTTAGTGAATAAATTAACATATTGTTCATCTATGTTAACTTTGCCTAGTTTATCAATGCTTTTTTAGATTTATCTCTAATCAAATGATACTGATGTTAATGTGTTTTGTCCTTGAGTGCTGCACAGGGTTCTCTGTGATAGAGATAACAGTGTTCATGTCTATGTGGATAAAAGTCTCTTTGAAGTTGATTACATAATACAACATCTAATTCTGATTCCAAAGCACTTGAGCATGACAACTAGCAGTAGCAACGTATCCAACTTCATGAGTTGATATAAACACATAGGATTATTTCTTCTTTTACCATGAGACTATCCTTCCACCAATGAAATGACATCCACCCTAATGTTGACTCTGCAGTCAAATTGCAGCCACCATAGTAACCATCTATATAAGCATACAAGTTAAAGTCAGAATTCTTTAGATACCAAAAGTCTAGTTTTGGAGCACCTTTAAGTTATATAAGATTCCTTTTGACAAATTTTAGGTTTGACATCATGGGCTTAGCTTGATATCTTGTAAAAATGCATGAGGCAAACATGATATCATGTCTGCTGCTTGTGAGGTACATGAGAGACCTAATCAAAGCCGTGTAGAGATGTTCATCCATACACTTCCTGTCAAGATCATGTCTAGGGGAATGGTTTCTTGTTATGGGTGTCTTTTGAGACCTTACATTCAGCCATCTTGAATCTTGTGAGTATGTCTTGTACATACATTGACTAACTTATGAAGATGCCATAGTCAACCTGCTTCACTTGAATTTCTAGAAAAAACTGAGTTCCCCTTGACACTCATTTTAAATTTATTCTTCATGAGCTTCTTAAAGTCTTTACAGAGCTTTGGATTACGTGAACCAGAAATAATGTGATCTATATAAAGTTGAACCAACAGTAAGTCATTTCTTCTTCCTTTGATGGAAAGTTTTCCATTTATACTACCCCTTTTGTAGCCATACTGATAGAGACAGTGATAGTGTCTCATACCACATTGGAGCTTGGTGTAGTCTATAGAGTTTTGTTAACCTTGCAGGCATAATTAGGATGATCTAGGTCTACAAAGACAGGTGGTTGTTTGACATACAAATCCTTCCCAATCACCCCATATAAAAAAACTCTTGACATCAAGATGGTTGACCTTGAAGTCCTTAGATATAGGAAAAGCAAGGAATATCCTAACAGCTGCATGTCTTGGTACATATGGTGGTCTTCCCTTGAGGAAGAGGATATGAGTTCCAAACCTTTTGCCTTTTGAATTGAAGAAGATCCTCTTACATTTTTCAATCCAACTAATATCCTTCAAAGCCTCATTAACATTCTTTGGCTCTATCTAGGGCAAGAAGAAAGAGTATGGACAAACATTTTTGTCCTAGGTTTGTCGTCTTGTCTACACCCCTATGTCAACATATCTAACAATGTTTGTGGTGGGGTGTGACTCGAGGATTCTTAGATGAGGAATCACAATACGTTGATTGGACAAATCCAAATTTGTGCAATTCAGATCTAGCAATGGACTATCATCCACCACATCAACACACTTATCCAGAGAAACATGATCCAATAAGTGTGTGGCATCATTGATGTTGTCTTCTATGGAGTGGTTATTAGTATCAAGAAATTCATGATCGCTATCACCACCTACATTTCCTCCTACATTGGAAGTTCTTTTGTTTATGTTTTATAACTCTGAGATGGAATTTATAGGTGCCTTCGATGTACGAGCTGAATTTGTCATGGTTTGTGCTAATATGAACTCCAATGGCAGGGTTAGTTACCACTTGGTTGGTCTTCATAGTGCAATCTTGGCTCATGATCTCCTATTAATAAACTACATGTATATCCTAAAACATTCTTATAAGATTTATTAAAATAGTTGGTAATCAAATCAAGATCAAATAACCAATCATAACTAGAACCTTTCATACTAAGAGTGTGCTCATTGAAGGTCACATTGACTAACTACTCAACTATTCTAGTTATGAGGTAGTATACTCAATAAGCCTTAGCTTGGAAAGAGTATCCAATGATATGTCTATCATCTTATTTCTTAGCATTTGATCTTAGTATTCAGGATGGTGCAAGAACAACCAAATGATCTGAGGAAACCAATAAAACCTCTCTATTTGTGCCACAACTCATAAGGATTCTTACTATTAGTCTTAACTACTAAAACTCCATTCTACATATAGCAGATAGTGTTGACTGCATCTGCCTGAAAGGTGTTGGGCAGTTTAGAGTCTCATAACATGGTTCTTGCAGCTTCAATAAGTGTCATGTTTCTCCGCTCAACATCATTTTGTTGAGGAGTCTTGGTAGAACTATATTGTCATGCAATACATTTTCCAGCATAAAATGTATCAAGGATTTGGTTCTTCAATTCAGTTCCTTGATCACATCTTATGGTTTGACCTTGTGATCATATTGATTCTCAATTTTCAAAATGAAGTTCGTCAACATCTTAGGAATCTCATCCTTAGTTCTAAGTAATAAGACCCTAGTGAATCTTGTGAAATCATGTATGATCCCCACATAATATGTCACACCTCGTTGATGGGATCCAGCTATGACCGACTGATATCAACACAATGCAGTAGAAAATAAACATATCTTAACTAATTAACGTCCAATCATCCATAACAATAAAAATACAATTCAAATGTTTTCTAAATCCCAAACTACATAAATATTAGTCAATTGTCGCAAATGATAACATTTTAAAAAATGGGTGCTGGTTAAACTCCAAACATTTGACTAGGTCACTCCTATCCATGATCATTTGGTAAATTCATTCGTCTCCTAAAATACACACCCAATATACGTCAATAATATGTTGGTGAGCTCATAAGTTTATGACATAAAACTTATCACAATTCAAAATGTAAGATAACAATAATAATGGTGCATAAAAGAAAGTATCACAATCAAATCTAGACCCTGGTCACCCACCCAAGTGATAGAATATCCCCTAACCCATACCGCTTATATTGTTATAGGCTGAAGTGTGCCTTGCTATGAAAATACAATCTGCACTAATTTGTGACAAAACAATTTTCAAATCTCAATGGGGGGTTTCCCTCTTCTAAGGGCCCATTGTGTGTGGGGGATTCCCCAAATAGTACTATCCTCAAACTACACAGATCCCAATGGAGTTAATGATTGTGCTTATGTTCAGGACAATAGCAGTAACCATTGCACCATAATAATGATTAACAAAAGTGTGCATTCCACCCCATGACAGTTTAAGTAAAATAGGGGTTTTGAGACTCATCATAGCTAGTTCTAAGTGTATGTGTTTGTGATTTGGGGAGCTACCATCCGGCAAGGTTTCTATGTTTATTTTGTAAACATTTGTTTCGCTTTAAATAAATTACTTTAGCCCAACACTTGTAGCTCAAGTGTACCCTACACGATTTGATGATTTACGTTACACGTGTATAATTTGTTATAAATCCTGAAGTTCGAGGTCTTGATTTAATAAGTGATGCTATTTGGGTTGTTAAATCATCATTTGGATTTTACTAATGCTCTTAGGTAAGTTCGGGTCCCAAAAAGTAAGGTTTAATTTATTGGCAAGATTGGGCCCTGTCGATTTTAAACTTTATGTTTGGAACTCTAACAATTTAGTTTATTTAAATTGGGTTTTATTGTTTCTAGTGCATTTAGCTATTATAGTAAGTTTTTTGTCTTTCAGGTCTTTCTTAACGGGTTCCTGTGTTTGCTTTCGGTCTAGACGTTTTACGGTGATATGTTGAAAGGTTTCTTTCTTGGAATTGTCGTGTGTTCCATATGGTTGTTATATTTATGTTTTAATATATATGAGTGTTATTTAGTTCTTAGAATGCAAGTGTTGTGGCCCTAGAGTTGGTGCTTTGGTTATTCTATATTTTAACGTGATTCGGTTCACGGTTCGAATACGTTTTGTAATGTATTGTATGTTCAATTATTTAATTAATTTTTTGAGTTGACTTTAGGCTTATGGATCATAATCGACTCAAAAATATTAGTTATAATAGTTTAATGATTTTCACAAATTTGTTTATTATTTTTCATTCTAGTTGGAGTTAGTTTTAATAAATTAACGTTATATTTTGTAAAAATTATAGAAAATTCCATATATGATAATATTTGACATACAGTTTATTTTTATCATTATTAGGCCAGTAAATTTTGTATTTTTAAGTCCTAGTTTGTTTTATGTCAGTTTTGGTATTTTAACATTCGGGGCACGGTTTTAACAGGTTCTTAGGTTCGAGTTAAAATTTGATACGGATTAGTCATATATTAATTTAATATAGTTAGTGCAACATTTCAGTTCTGGGGATTTCAAATTTTTAGCTTAAGGGCATGTTTTTTATGAAATTTTACTATTTTCGGTGTGCATGTGTGTCATGTGTTTATATATATATACATACTTAAATATATATATATAATTATATATATATATATATGTATGTATGTATGTATGTATGTACGTACGTACGTATGTTTGTATGTATATATGTATGTATGTACGTATGTATGTATGTATGTATGTATGTATGCATGCATGCATGCATGTATGGATGTATGTATGTAAGATCACAACTAAATAAGAGACAGAACAAGATAACAAACAACACAAGTATTTGGTTTTCAAGAATGTTGTATATGATTCTCAAGTTCTATTACAAAGTGTTACAAAAGCATAATGGAAAGTTACAAGTACTTGAGATACGTATACTACATCCTACAACCGGCCATACTTTGAAAGCCAGCTGGACACATAAGACTAGACAACAAAATCAAATGTAGAGTCAAAAGGCATATTGCCTTTTGACTTTGTGACTATGACATGCCATAGCTCACATCCTGATTTATTACAAAAAAGAATTAAGTACATAAAGTAAAAAATCTCAGACTCAAGATCATAATGTATAGTTTACCCAAAGCATGCACCTTTTCACCAACTTGTGAAAGTTGGTATGTCAAATAAAGTTCCAACAGAAAGGTGGTTCAACTTTTTGGAAAAGTACATCAGGTAATAGCATGTACGTAATAGTCTTTGGAAGAAGTCTGTCTTCATAAACTGGCTTTAGAAGACTTTGTCTTTGAAGCTTCGGAATACTTCATATTTGGCCTCGGAAGACATTTTCTTGGCTTCGGAAGATATTGGACTTGGTTTCGGAAGATTTTACACTTAGAATATTTCATGTGTATGTGTAAAACTTCCAAAGCATTTATAACTCAGTACTTTAGTGCATGCATGCACAGACCTTGGATGCTTTGATTGTTTTAACTGCATTAAACTTATTGTAACCGTTACAAAATATTTAGTTTGGTAATACATGTAAATGGGGTTCATGTATTTTCTTTCAATGTAGTTTAGTATTCGGTAGTTCTTAATTTGATGTTCTTTTTGATTTAACTCTAGATTGCTAAATCGTAAAGTCCACTTGAAATCACCTATTGTTTATCTGTCTAGTTGGTACATAATTCCACTAGGGTATGGGGTCTATACATTATTGCACCTCGGTACGGGTCTTGGGTGGTTCCTAACTCTTGATTGCCTCAACCTTTACGGGGTCGACTTGATGTCCCTTCTTGCTCACTCTGTTACGAAGAAACTGTACTTCTCCTACTGAAAATTCCACTTAGAGAACTTAACTTATAACTATTATGTTTGGAGTAGCTCTAAAATCAACCTCAGATGTTGTCTGTGTTCTGCCTTAGTCTTGGAGTATATGAGGATATCGTCTATGAAAACTTTCACAAATTTGTCTATGTACAACTTACACACTTAATTCATGTGATCCATGAATACTGTAGGTGTGTTTGTTAATCCAATGGGCATCACTAGAAACTCTTAACACCCATACCTAGTTCTAAATGGCTTTTGGTACATCTTCCTCTTTGATTCGTTACCCATAATACCCCAACCTTAGGTCTATGTTGGATTAGTATGGTGATCCTTGGAGTTGATCAAACAATTCATCAATCCTTGGAAGTGGATATCAGTTTTTGATGGTGACTATGTTTAACTCTCGGTAGTCGGTGCAAATTCTTAGGGTTCCATCTTTCTTTTTAACAAATAGGACTAGAGCTCCTAATGGCAAGAAACTTGGCGTAGTGAACCCTTTGTCCATAAGTTCTTGTAGTAACATAATCACTTTTGGCTTCTCTAAAGCGTCTACTATACAAGGTGATTTAGCTACTGATGAAGCTTCCGGTACTAGATCGATACAAAAGTCAACGTGCCGGTATGGAGGGAGTCCTGGTAGTTCCTCAGGAAATAC
The DNA here is from genome assembly GCA_025506515.1 of Flaveria trinervia. Taxonomy (NCBI): domain Eukaryota; kingdom Viridiplantae; phylum Streptophyta; class Magnoliopsida; order Asterales; family Asteraceae; genus Flaveria; species Flaveria trinervia. Next base: position 84,130,145 of record CM046450.1, read on the forward strand.
ATCCACAAATTCTGAGACTATGGTGACATCTTCAAGTCATTTCTCCTCCTAGTAGTCATTACATAGGCTAAGCATGCAATGCATCCCTTTTGCTAGCACTTGTTAGCCTCTATACATGAAATGATGTTCATGCCTTGTCTTGGTCTCTCACCATATATCACAAGGGTTTCTCTTTTAGGTAGGGGAAACCTTTATTAATTTCTTATCGCATGCGATCCAGGCCCTATTCTTTGCCATCCAATCCAGGCCCTATTCTTTGCCATCCAAGTCTATTATGTAACCAATGATTGTCTTATTACTATGTTAAACCCTCCTAATTTTACTGGTATTAAGTCTATGAGAAATTCATGCTCATCCAAGTCCATTATGTAACCAATGAATGTCTTATTAGCTTTGTCTAGTGTTCCATTGCTAATTCTTTGGTATACATGTCGGTTAGCCTAGGGGATCATAATTCAATTCTTGGTCTAAAGTTCGTAGAAACAAAGCTTTTATTTGCCCTTGTGTCAAATAGTACATAAGAAAAATGTTGTTTAATAGGAATGTACTAGTCACAACTTTGGCCTCTTCCCTAGCAGCTTATGTTGCATCACAAATACCCTCCCATTAGCGCATCCTACTACTAGTTTTCTAGCTTTTAGTTTGCGGCAGTCAGGGTGGATGTGCCCGACCTCGCTAACTTCATGGTTTCTCACAAGTCCCATGGTTGAAGACTTGCATTCCTTTGTGAAATAACATGGTTTGTTACACTTGTAGCATACAATGGTCTTGCCCTCTTTCTCCTGCGGTTTAACTGCCTTTCTCACCCTACATTGCCCTACGTGATGGAGTCCACACTTTCCACAGAACGGTTGCTTCCCTAGGTTGGGGTTTTTCTTTCGTTGATCTTGATTACACACACTCTTTCCATATGAACTTCCATTCAAAGATTGGAAGTTCTCCCACTTTCACTTAACTTCAGCATTCTGTCCTCCTATCACTCCCTAGCATCTTACCACCTCATTGGTTAATGTCGCTGAAATCTCCACTATTTCTTGATAAGTTCTTGGCTTGGCTGCCTTTACGATATGTCTAAACTTTAGGGCTAAACCCTAGACATACCTACCTATCTTCTTGGATTCGGGAGTTATCAAGTGCGGTACCAGCAATGACAATTCATTAAATTGGTTGGTGTATTCCAAGTGCATCGTGTTCTTCATCTCCAAACGTAACAATTCAGCATCCATCTTTCAATCTCATTAATCGGACACTAACGTTTCACCATCAAGCTCTTGAACTCTTCACATCTCATCCGGTTGACCGCGTTCCTCCTCGGGTTTGCAAAATGGTGTTGCACCGATTCAAGGCTCCATTCTTGAGGGAATTTATGGAAAACCTATATCTAGTCACTTATATCTAGTATAGCCTCCATCTCCTCTAACCATCTCATACTTCCAGTCGCACCTTCATTCCCATAGTAATATATTGGTTTGCATGCCATAAAGGCCTTGTAGTTGTAGCGGTTCATACCCTGGCTCCTATTTGTTCCTCTACATTGTTGTTTCTATGGGTATTACTGTTACAATCCTCATTCTCCACTCCCTCATGAGGTATCTCATGGTTACGTTCGCCATTGACATGGGCGGTGATGGCGGGACAGGCATTTGCAATGGCTTCTGCAATTAGTTGTTGTAGTCTAGAATCTTGGTTGGTGTTGCTCTTGGTGTTAGCGTTGTCATTGGTATTATGAGTGTTGTTGATGTTTTTCGTGGTGGTTTCATCTTGTCGGTTAGTATGAGCTACCGATCGGGTGGTGACACCACCTCTAGTGTTTGGGGTACGTCCTCGTCCTTTTCACCTCGGCATGGCTAAAATAAACAATCTACGTATAGTTTCAAACTAAAGGGTTTCATATAAAATGTTATCTTAGAATCACAACCAATCATGCAAATTAAGTAACATCACATCAAATAAGCACAAATAGTCTTAACCATAGCGAGAGCACTCTGAATAAAAAATTTCAAATAAGTAAAAGTACAATTGAGTGTGACATGAGTGAACATTCACCCATGTCCAATAGAATACATAGTTCATTCAAATAATATGGAATACATAATAAAAGTAAATAAATTCATATCTATAATGAAGGCGGCGATGGTAACGGGACCTTTTGTTGAGCACACACTTGTGGGTGGTACTAAAGAGCTTCCTCCTCATCTTTTCTACTAAGGACACCACCTCGCCCCTCTAATCCTTCAGGGTATCTTAATGTTGATGTCAAGTCCATACTTCATCCATGGCGGGGTATCTATTCAGTGGCCCCAAGTGATACACGGGCAGGTCGGCAAACACCTGATGAGAAACGCTAGAATAACGTGTCGACTCGGCATATGGGTCAGCATAGTACATCAAGAGGGCCACATGGAAACTATTCCACACTACCGCATCACACCAAGAAGGCCCAGTCAGATACTACATGGCTGAATATGGTGTCAGAAATGATGGCACGACTGGTTGCGGCGATGCCATGGTTAGTCTGCAACCAGGTTACCCCATTCCTGCTGGAATGTGGGGATGGTTTGCATAGACAGTCATGTGGTTTCCTTGCATGAGGTGCCACGCCCTCATCCCCATCAAGTCATAAGGAACTGACATACATGGTGGCTGACGACCTAGACGTGACCTCAGATAGGTCGGACTTCCCCATTTCCCAACCCCGGTTGGGGCCGGGCATCATGTAATTCTAAGGGTCCTTCGGGTACGAGCTATGGTCCCTATAGTATAGCCTGAGTGGGGCATACTCCTAAATTTATGAGACTGGGGGCTTCTCGAGTGTCCTGTACCCATATTTGATACAAACGTGGGTGGTGGAATGGTGGTCTGGTAGTAGTGCGGGTGTGTGTCATGGGGTGAGTCACTAATGTAAATGGTCTTTCCCTTGTTCTAGTTTCCTGACATCTAGTGAACAAAAAGGTAAAATGAAACATAAATAGTACAATGTTTAATGAATGTCTACAATGTCAGAGGTTATCCTCAAGTCATAGATTAGAGAGTCTATTTCTTAGTTTTCTTAGTTCCCTATGATGCGGTTAAAGCTTATGTATCTTATGGATAAGATCCTAATTCGCTGAAACCATTGGCTCTGATACCAATCTCTCACACCCTATTGAGCAGGTATGGCTGTGATCAACTACTATGAATACAATGTAGTGGAAAATAAACATAACCTAATTAATTAGTGTCCAATCATCCATAATAATATGAATACTAGTAAAATGTTTTTGTAAATCACAAATCACATAAATATTAGTCAATTTTCACAAATGATAACGTTTTAAAAAATGGGTTGTGGCTAAACTCCAAACGTCTAACTAGGTCACTCTTATATATGATCACTTGTTAAATTCATTCTTCTCGTGAAATACAAACCCAAAATACATCAACAATATGTTAGTAAGCTAATAAGTTTATCAAACAAGACTTATCACAATATATAAAGTAAGATAACAATAATAATGTATTATATGTGCATGAAAGAAAGTATCACAATCAAACATGGACCCGGGTGACCCTCCTGAGTGCTAGAAGATCCCCTAATCTGTAGCCCTTATAGTTATAGGATTAAGTGTGCCATTTCAAGCACATATAATCCGCACTAATTTTTGACACAATGATTTTTAAATCTCAATGGGGTGTTTCCCTGTCGTAAGGGCCATTGTGTGCGGGGATTCCCTAAATATTACTATCCACAAACTATGTGTCTCCCAATGGAGTTAAGGATTGTGCTAATGTTTGGGGACCAAAGAAGTACCATAGCATTATAAAAGGAATTACAAGAATATGCATTCAACTCCAAAACAATTTCAATATAAAAAGGGTTATGAGACTCAGTATAGCTATTTCCAAGAGTATGTGTTTTGTGATTTGTGGAGAAAATGTTGGTCCATTGATCGTATAACAGTGCAAATGAGATGAAGAATAGTTCAATATTCAACACACAAACTAAAAAACATGAACAAAGAAGATTGAACACAATAATAACCCATTCACAATAAGACAATGAACAACAATAATCAATAACATAAAGCACAATGATAATTCTGTGTAATAACTGCTTTGAAATACTAACTTACAACAATGATAATTGATTAGGGTTTTGCAAAGTTACCCAACAATTAAAATGATCAAATCTATATATAGCAGTGTTAGTTTCACAAACAGTTTCGCTTTCAGTGAAACTGTACTGCTAAAACTATAGTTTCGCCCTACAGAAACAGTAGTTTCGCCAAGCTAACTAATCAGCTGACTGTGAGCGAAACAATAGTTTCGCTGGACTGCAAAGCTACATAAAACTAAATACATACAATAGAAAACTAACAAAAGACTTATTAGAATTAAAAGTAAATAATCTAAGCAAAGTTGAGTCCAACCTATACATGATCTTCAATACTCCACATAGGTTACAAGTCACCACCTTCACCGGTCTTGATGTGTCTTTTAAGCTCAAGTGTCCTTTGTTGCCTTTAATAAATCTTCACTACCACCTACAACAACGTCCTTAGAAGCTTCAGCACATGATTCTCCATGGTTTCCTCCTGCATCACGAGTCTTTTCGGGATGAGCACTTGCTCGCTCAAACAGCTTGGCCAAATCTTGTATATCCATGTTTAGGTCATCTTGGGCCCTTACTCTCTCGGCTAAACTCTTCAACTCTGCCCAAACCCCTCTAATCTTGTTTGCTACAGTCATAAAGAGACTGGCTTCCTTTCTCGTTTCCTAACCTGCACCTGCTTTGATATGGTTCTCACAAAGAATCAGCAGGTCTTCATCACAGAAACTAAAGAGTTCCATTGTATCAAAAATTTTAATCTAAGCACCATTCTTCACTCTCATGATTGCCTCCCTTGTATTATTGTCATAAAACCGCTTTTCAATGCTCTGTAATCGTTGGCAAAGGGGATCTACCAATCTGACCCTATTCACGGTCCTTGGGGGTTTCACCCTTAGTACAAATCTTCCCTTTTCGGTCTCCCAATCCTTGTCCTTTTTTGAGCGTTTCCTCTTAGCCTTCATGTAACTAAAAGACTCACAATTGTCTTTTAGCCCATTCTGAATTTCTTTCTCTAACAGAGAGGCTCGTTCACTCAGATTTGCCTTCAGTAATGGCAGAGTTGCCAGTCTCCTTAGTTCCCATTTAGGCAAGGTCTTGAAAGCATTCATTTTATGCAGGTAGCTAACACCCCCTCTCCTCTTTATCATGAACATTTTTAGGCCGGGGTTATAGCACCAACTTATAATCCACTTGGCAGCCTCTTTCCTTCTAAATCCTTCCATGTGTTGGAATAGGGAAGTCAGTTCTTCTGCCTCTTTCTCCTTAACAAACCACTCGTCTTTATCCATCTCAAACACATCTTCATCAAGCTCTCCTTTCTTAGCAACATAAATCAACGACCCCTCATTAACTTTATGGAACTCAGGCTCAGAATCATAGTCTACAAGTTGTTCATCATCCTCTTCTTTATCAACTAATCTCTTTTCCTTCTCACCATCTCGATCCACTGACTTCTCCCTCACCATCTCGGTCCACTAACTTCTCCCTCACCACATTTCTCCAACCAAATCTTTCTCAACATCAAGACCTATGTTTATAAACCCAACCTCCAAAATTCCCTCTTCATTCTCCCTTCCTACATCTTAATTTCTTATTTCACAATCTATAGCATCATCAGTTGCTGCACCAGACGTGCCCTCTCCTGCCTTAGTTGATGCATCCACGTTCAGGAACGGGTACTTTGATGTATTAGTCAAATCATCTAACACAAATTGAGTTAGGTGATTAGGCAGGCTGGCTTTAGCTTTCAGTTGGCCAATCTCCTCAAACAACTTTTTCAGCAGACCGATTTGATCAACAAACATCTTCTTCATTCCATCTATCATCTCACCTTTTTGCTTCTCCCGTATCTCTTGGTTGGTGAGCTTTGTCTTTCTCATACTCAGTCCATTTGCCAAAGAACTGTTAAGATTACGAATCATATCTTCATCTAGATCTCCTCTTTCTTCCCTCCTCTCAGTGAATGCTTGATGTCTCTGTTTAGTTCATCTCTCTGAATCAGCTGTATCAGCTTTCTTCTTTGACCTCTTCTCCTTTTCTATCCTTATTTCTTGAGCTCTTTCATTTATATCTTCTTCAAAATCATAATCTTTCTCTTTAGCATATCTTTTTCTTTTCTTGGTTCCATCAGATTGCTATGTCCTGGATTCTTCAGCCCTTTTATTCTCAGATTCATCCACCCGTCTAATGTAGTTCCATCTCTCTGGTGGGTACATGTTTTCCCAGAGATAGGTTATCTTGCCACTAAAATCATGGAAAATGGCACAACAGTCTGCAAAGATACGAGGATTCATTTGTACCGGCCTTTTCACCTCCCTATGTTTTGGCACATTTGGTATGAGGTCATCAAAGATCATTTGAAGAAATCGAGGATACAACAACCATTTCTCTTTCTTCAAGGCCATCATATTCTAAGCCATGTAGGAGAATATCAGTCTGGCTATGTTTGCCTTTTCTCCTTTGCAGCACAACACCATTGCTTTAGCCCAGTGAATGTTTAACCCGTCTCATCCACCTTTACAATGATCTAGGCACATGATGAAGACGTGAGCAATAAATCTCCATTCCTTGGAGAGAAAAGACTTGTTGATCTCCTTTGAGGAACCAACAGCTAGCCCCTCATAAAGCATGCTTCTAAATGCTTCGAACAACTGTGTATGAGACATAGCAACCTCTTCACTAGTATCGTCCCCCACCCTCAGAATCCTCGAAACTATCTCAGTAGTAATAGTCACCTCATGCTCTAAGACTTTGGCAGTAATTCTTTGAGAATTTCCTCTTGTGTCATATTCGGCAGATCTCTAGAAATCTCTGATATGAATGTCATATATGGTGGTGGAATGAGAAATAGCATAGGATATAGGAGATCTTGCAGCCATCTAATACAGTCTCTAAACCCGGCGGCTTTCGGGTGTGTATCATCCAAAATAGTAGTGATGTTGTTTCTCTCATCGAACTTTAGATTTCCCATTTAAACCTAAGAAACAGATGAAATAAATTAGAATAAAGTGATAGGAATGAATACAAAAGAGAGAATAAAGAATAATAAAAATAATAATAATAAATAAAATAATAATAAATTCGCTGGCCGAAAATATAGTTTCGCAGAATTAGATTTAGTTTCAGCAGGTGAAAGTATAGTTTCGCTAGAAAAAAACACATTAGTTTCACCCAAACAAAAACGTAAATTTGACCGGCCAAAACTATAATTTTAAAATCTAATTGAAGATCAAATGGGTTTTGATTGTGATTATCATATTTTGATCTAATTCTTCATGATTTGATTCAAATGTTATTATCCTGGAGTTACAATTAGAAATATAATAATCACAATTAAAACCCACAATAATCACACTTGAATCAAATCAAGAAGAATTAGATCAAAATATGATAATCACAATCAGAACCCCTTTGATCTTCAATTAAATTGCAAAATATGTGTTTACGAATAATCCCTCATTTTATTGGTCATTCAACCATTTACAACACTAATGACAATTAACATATTTATAGTCTAGACTAATATTCATTAATTGCACTTAACTCCCTAGACTTAGGCTAATTAATGCAAAATTAAATATTAAGCATAAAAATGACTAAAAATAAGATATAATATATTTTGTTCACACAAAATACATTTATTAGAATAAGACTCCTAGTCATTTAAATCTTCAACGTCTCGTCTTGGTTCCTCATCTCGAACGTGTCGGGTTTGACTTTTGTTGACTTTGACCGTCCTGTTGACTTTTATTGAGTTTCATTGAGTTGATAATATAGACTATCTTTTACAGCTCCAACGGAAACCGACCAGCAAGGTTCCTAAGTTCATTTTGAAATTATTAGTATTTTAAATTAATTACTTAAGCCCAACACTTGTAGCTCAGGTTTACCCTATGACATTCGATAATTTACGTTACACGTGCATAATTTCTTATAAATCCTAAAGTTTGAGGCCTTGATTTGGTTAGTGGTGCTATTTCGGTTATTAAATCATGGTTTAGGTAATACTAACGGTCTTAGGTAAGTTTTGGTCCTAAAATAGTAAGTTTTAATTTATTGGCAAGATTTGTCCCTCAACTTTACTAAATTGTCAATTTTAACCTTTATGTTCGGAACTCTTGCAATTTAGTTATTTATAATGGGTTTTATAGTTTCATGTGAACTAAGCTACTGTATTAAGTTAGTTTTATATCCTTTAGGTCTTTCTGAATAGGTTCTTGGGTTTGTTTTCGGTTTAGGCGTTTTTACAGTGATATGTTGAAAGGTTTCTTTCTTGGATTGTCATGTGGTCCATATTGTAAGCACACATGTAAGGCTTATGCAACCTAAAACATCCAAACAGTCCGTCCTGCTTGCATTCACAAACTACTGAAGTGGAATGCTTTGGAAGTTTCACACTCTACCTTACAAAGTATTCTAAGTGTGAAATCTTCCAAAGCCAAGACCAATATCTTTTGAAGCCAAACATGAAGTCTTCCAAAACTTCAAGAGAAAGTCTTCCGAAGCTAACTCCTGAAGATAGATTTCTTCCGAAGGCTTTTGAGTAAATGCTTTATCTCATGTACCTTTTACCATAAAGCTCGACCACCTTTCCACTGCAACTCTATTTGACTGACCAACTTTCACAAGTTTGTGAAAGGTCCATGCTTTTGGTAAACTATACATTGAGCTCTTGAGTATTCTACTTTTTACTTTATGTACTTTTTTTGTAATATATTAGGATGTGAGCTATGGCATGTCATAGTCACTAGTCAAAAGGCAATTTGCCTTTTGACTGTACATTGATTTTGTTGTTGTCTAGATGATGTATCTAGCTGGCCTTCAAAGTATGGTCGGTTGTAAGATGTAGTATAACGTTAGCTGGCCTTCAAACACTTGTATTGTTATTGTTGTTCTTGTTCTATCTCATTGTTACTTGGGTTACTTAGTATCAAGGTGTGAATGGTTGTAGGAGGTACTATAACGTATTTCAGGTCCTTTTGAAATATTTAATCCTTTCATGCTTTGTAAACACTTGTAAGGAACTTGAGATAAATATACATAATTCTTAAAAACCAAACACTTGTATTATTATTATTGTTCTTGTTCTATCCCATTATTACTTGTGTTACTTAGTATCAAGGTGTGACTCGTTGATAGTTCTCCATTTGATCAATTAAGTGTTCTAACTCCACTCTTCTCATTGTGTGTTGTGTTGTAATTGACCAACCCCTTAAATAGCCTTGCAATTGGTATCAGAGCATTCCAAGCTCTTGATTGTAAGATCCTACAATCTTAAGATCCCTCACACAGACAAAAGGCATCTCAAATAGCAGCTCTGACTAAAGCTAATATGGAAACTAGAACAATGAAAAAGAATCAAAGGTTTCATCAAGTCAGAAGACTTTAGGATGTGGGAATCTGTTATCACTGGACCTTACATACAAAGTAACTCTTTAGCTACCAGAGGTGGTATGATTCCCAAATTGTGGCCGATTACTCTGATGAAGATAGACAGGGAGTAGATATTGACCAGAAAGTCATGACATCCCTTCAGACTACTCTTCCAAACTCTCTATACAAAGGTTTCAAGAAATACTAAACAACTAAGCAGTTGTGGGATGCAATTAAACTAATGTATTCTCAGTTGATACCAGATATAGATGTACATACAAGGTTTATCTGGTAACTCTAGCAATGAGATGAGTTCAGCCCTACATGTGATTGAAAGGGATAGCATTGAACCTCAACATCATCTGATAGGCTACCATGACAACTCATAAAAGGGTCCTTTCATCACCTTCTAGAGACACTAAGAGAAAGCTACACGCAAGAAAGCCCATTCCAAGAGACAAGTTCTTCACATGGCTTTGTGCTTTCTGATGAAAGCTCTAGCAACTTTCTATTCACCCTTCAAGATTTGGACTGTATCCGTCCAAATAAATCTGGAGTACATGGAAATAGTCTAGCAGATGGGTCTTCTGACTCACTGAGCCAAGCAGTTTTACAAGAGGACATGAAGGAAGTTTCCAAGCAATACAACTAATGTAAAGTTTGGGCTAGATAAAAGCAAAGTCAAGTGTACAACTGTAACCAGATGGGCCACATTGCTAGGGAGTGCAAGGAACCAAGGACAAATAGTGGCCAAGCACAATCCAGACCAAACTAGACTGTGAAACCCACCCATAATGAGAAGCCAAAGTAGCAGGCTGTAGTTGTTGTTGAAGAAGGAGGCTTTGATTGGAGTTTTCAGGTGGAAGATGTATCTCTAAACCAAGCACTAATGGCTGATCATGATGAAGCAAAGTTATTGGAACATCTCTGTACACTTGAATGTATTACTAAATTAATAGATACACGTCGTACAACTTAGAGAGAAAAACTAATCTTTAGTCCTTGAATATCTTAAAATTTGATTTTAAAAGATATAAAAATGATTATAAACTGAAAATTGAGGATTTAGAGAAAACAATTTTAGTTCTTAAACATGAACACACAAGCTAGAGGACTCAGATTAAAGATCTTATAACCAAGTGAGGGTAGAAAATGTGTTCTTGAAGAAGAAACCTTCAAGAACATCCTATCCTCATCCTTGCATGCAAAATTTTGTTATCAGAATAAGCAGGTACTGGGATCTAGTTACATAACTCCTCCACACACCATTTTGTCTATAAGATCACCTAAGTGTTGAACTTGTGAAGATGAGCTTCCTCTCATATACCCCGTGACTGAAGAGGATGAAGAAGTGATAGTGGAGAATGCCTCTAAGAAGAGTGAAGAAAAGGATTCTAAGATGGTCACTATCCTTCTGAGGAGAGTAAGAAGACTGTGATGACCAAGTCAATTAGACGGCTCAAAATATCAAGGCCACTCTTGACTCTAAGCATAAACAAGTTTTTATCTCTGCAGGGTTTGAAGAGGTTAAGATTGAAGACATCGACCTAAAAAAGAGTTTTGGTTCATGTTCAAATCATCCCAGCATCAATAAGAAGTCTAATTAGTTGTGTACCACTGCTACACAGTCTGAACCATCCAACTACAAAGGAAGTCCTCATCTTAAAAGGACTTCCACTGCATGTGCAAAGATAAAGATGGAGAAGGAAAGTGATAAAGTTTAGCCTTGTCACATAAGAGGGTTCATAGGAAGAAGAAGTTAGAATGTTTTATGTGTGAGAGTTCCTCTTATCCTGCTAAGGATTTTCCTTACAATCCTAAAGACACTATCCACATGATCAAGAAAGAGACTTGTAAAAGTTTCAAGAAGAAGCAAACTTTGGAAGGAAAATTTGTTTCCTGTGGAAGCTCCAAAACGAAGATGAAGGCAAGTGGAAATTTTCCTTCGAATGAAAATGTGGTCTCGAAGGAAGGGAATACTTCCCAAGCACTAAAGCCCGCTACAGTGCTAGCAAGATCTTCAAAAGGTTCAGTCATCACTAAAGCTCCAATGGTTGTGTGGAAGTCCAAGAAAGACCAAGTGACTGAAAGTTGTCCATCAACAATAGCAAAAGATCCTTAAATCATTAATATTGGATCTATTACTATTTTATTACCTTCAACTTATTCTGATAAACCCAAGACAAGCAAGGCTTGGGTTTTTAAATGTAAATAATTATCTCTTTTGTGTAGTAACAACGAAAGACAAACAAAAATGTATGGATCATCGATAGTGGCCGTTCCAGGCACATGACATGCAATAGGTCACTACTCCAAAATTTTGAGAAAATTGAAGCAAGGCCAGTTTCTTTTGGAGTAGATGAAGGTGGTCACATATCTAGAAGGAGCAAGATCATAAATGGTAAGCTCAGTATTGAGAAGCTAAACTTTATTAAGGAGCTTGAATACAATCTTTTAGTGTATCACAAGTTTGTGATTAGAGTCATAACATGTTGTTTATTGAGCATGAATACATTGTTGTATAGCCCGGGGTGGTCATTCCTCATGAGCACATCCTGCTCAAAGCCCCTAGGAAATGGAACATCTACATGTTGGACTTGCAAGAAACATCTCCCTCTAGAGAAGATTCATGATTTCTCTGTAAAGCAAATAGTGACAAATGTTTCCTCTAGCATAAAAGAATGTGTCATGTAAACTTCAAAAACATGAATAAACTAATTAAGAATGATTTGGTAACTAGAATGCCAAAGAAAGAGTTTACAAGTGATGACCAATATCTTGCATGCCTAAAAAAGAAGCAACATAAGGTATCTCACAAGCCAAAGGAAAGAAAAATTCAATCACTACTCTCCTACACTTGTTACTTAAGGATCTCTTTATACCCACCAGTGTAATGACTCTAGGAAGGACCTCTTATTGTTTGGGCATCATAGATGATTTTACAAGATTCACTTCTGGGCAGAGGCACTCAACACTGCTTGTTATGATCAGAAAAGAGTTTTAGTGCTTATGACAAATGGTAAGACTCGTTATGAACTTTGGAACAAAAGGAAACCTTTCACCAGTTTTTTCAGGTCATTTGGATGTCCTTGCACCATCTTCAATAACAAAGATCAAATTGTCAAAGTTGCTAAGGCTTATAGAGTATACAATCTCAGAACCAGGATAGTTGAGGAGTCAGCCAATGTGACCTTCGATGAACACACACCCAGTGTAAATGGCTCTAGTCCTGATTGGCTATTTCATCTTCATTTAGTTACCAACAGTTTTAACAAATATTATGAGAATATTTCAGGGTCCATAGATATTCTACCCACAGGTGATACTCATCCAAGATTTGAGCTAAGAAGACCCTCAAGTAACATTACTTCATCTCTTGTTATAACTAGCTCTACAAATGAAGTTTCTATCAGCACAACAATAACAAATTTAGGTGATACATCTGAGATGCCTTCAAATTCCAGCTTAGAGGCTCAACACCCAAATAAAGAAACTTCAAATGTAAATGATGTTGGACCCTGAAAGGATCATACATGCCAATTCAAGTGGTGGGTTGATAGTTGTTCTGCTGGATATCCCACAAGTCAAATAACAAATGCGGATGAAGAATCTGCAAAGAAGAATACAGGTGTCAGCTAACCGCATTTATATATGTTGATAACTTAGAACAAATGTAGACAAGTATTTGTTCTTTCGCATTAACAAATACGGATAGCCGGAAACAAATGCTGACAAGTATTTGTACATCCGCATTTACTAACGCAGATGATTGCAAACAAATGCACATAAGTATTTGTTCATCTGCATTTGTCAATGTTGATGACCAGACACTAATGCTGAAGACCAAAAGAACTGCTCATCAAGATTAACACATCTGGATTAGTCAATGCAGATGAACAAAATAAATGCTGATGAAGACTTAGACTAGTTCTCTAATGTATAGGTGAGGGATAGTTTAGGCATTTTGTTAGCCTATAAATAGAAAAGAAAACCTCGTATGTGAGGTGACTATTGATACACAATCTAGAAAATTAAAATCTTTTTTTAGTCTTATGTTTACAAGGTGTCTTGTTACTGTTTAATGCAAATCTTAACATTCAGTGTAACCGATTACCTTCATTAATACAAACAACATTTATGCATATTTCTTGCATTCGATGTTCCTTGATTATTTGATTCCAACGTACAATCATTGACTCAATCATCATATTCGGTCCTTGTTGATTCACATCAACAGAGAATATCATTCACAAACCCAGTCAATTAGTATCAGAGCTTTGGCTCTCGGTTCTTTTTCAGATCTACCTAGATATGGGTAGAACTCGATTGATCTTGTGATTGAGTTACTAATAGAGTGTTCGACTACCTCTACTTAGTAAACTACAAAAATCTCTTCAACAATCACTGTTCATCTGTACTCATCTTCAAGAACAAACCCATGAATAGTTCTTACAACAGAAACATATAAACTTCAGCACATCTGGTTATACCTAAGCATGTTTTGGACTATCCAGACTAGTTGAACTTAACAATCAAACTAATCATTATTCAAAAAGGTTAAAAAGAGCTTATTAAAAATGGATTCACATAATTTCTCTAAACTTGGTCATACTCCAAAACCACCCATGCTTAAACACAACTTTGAGTTTAAGCAATGGAAAATCAGATTTATGAACTATATTACAGGTGTAGATCCGGACTACTAGATTCAATATGAAAAGGCCCTCGCTTTCTTGTGACACTTTGTGCTGATCAAGCTACAATATATAAAACCTCACGAATAATATTGAGGATCTCACACTTGATGATCAAGACTACAAGAAGATAAAAGTTGATCTCAAAGCTTATTATATGCTAACTCAAGCACTCAAAATGGAGGTGCTAAAAAGACTAGAAAAGTATAGAACTGCTAAAGTTGTTTGGGATGCACTACTGATAATGTTTGAAAGTAGTAGTGAAGTGGCTGAAATTAACAAGGCCAAGCTTGTTAATCAATATGAAACCTTTCATTACTCCAAGGGCGAGTCAATCTCTAAACAGCGGTATAGATTTGTGCAGCTTGTGAATGATTTAGAGATCATGGGGGTAACATATAAATCCAAAGAACTGAACAAGAAGATGCTCCACAGTCTTCCAGAAAGTTGGAAACAAAATGTTACAATGCTAAAAAACACCCTTGATGTGGAGAGTACTACCTTGGACATCATGATTGCTAAGATAGAAGCTCTTGACCCTAGATTGAAGCTTATAAATTTCCATTAGACATTGACTCTGTGGAAAATGCATTCATCACTGAGGATGTTGATTTTTTCTCCTCAAGAGATCAAGTGAAGAAAACTTGTTTCATTGCATCTACATCAACAAACAAGCCATCAACATCAGCTACAACAAGGTTCGCTACAACTCCCTCAACTACTCCTAATGACCCAAGATTAAAAGATCAAAAGGCAACTTATAGTGCCTTTGTTGCTATCTTTGAAGCTTACCTCGGAGGCAGACTCACCTCTGCTCATCTGATCCAAGAAGATTTGGAAGAAATGGTCCCAGATGATATGGAAGAAATGGATTTGCAGTGGCAAATGACTACGATTGCAATGAGAGCCAAGAAGTTCTTCAGAAAATGAAGAATGCTTAGCCTTAATAAAAACACAAAACATGGATATGACAAATCCAAGGTAAAGTGTTTTAACTGTGGCATGACTAGCCACTTCTCCAGAGAATGTAATGCTCCCAGAAGAAACAACAACAATTTCCAAAGAAATTCTCAGGGTTAGTCATCTCCACAACCAGGCACAAGCTTTCACTACAACAATCAACAACAACAGTATCATCATCAACAACATCAATAACCATAGACAGTCAGCCATAAGTGACTTATCAAGCTCATGGAAGCAGTTAGTAACCCTCAATTGCTCTTGTCATCAGACTAGATATAGTATGTGATTGGAGTCTGTGTGCAAAGTAAGTGAAGCCTCAATTTCAAAATCATGCACTCATAACTCACATTAATGATGGTTCATCTCCTATGCCATCTACGGTAAAATCCAACATTTGTAGTGATAATTGCATTACTGAACTGCAAGGTTATCGTTAGGACAATCATAAACTCTCAGATAAAATAAAACAAGAAAAGGTCAAATCAAAGATGCTTAAAAAGGAAATTAAAGGCTTTGAAATTAAAATCAAATCTCTGACATTGAAAAATTGGATGGTGAAAAGTACACTCTTGTAGTTGAGAATGAGCAACTAACTAAAAAGTTAGCTCAATCAAAAACTGAACAGACACTTACTGAAGTGAAACTTCAAAAAGTTTCAAATGTCTTTAGTCAAGCTGCAAGAGATGCTAGACTCAAAAAACGATCCCAAGGATATGACTAGGATTGGCTATAATTCTTGTCCTCCAACCTACAATGAGAACTACACTGTCATGCATGAATATGTCACACTCAAAGAGCTAAATGAACCTAATACTATTGAACCAAAAACAATAGTAAAACAAGCCTCAAATTCTCAAAACAATCCAAATGTTTACATTGAAACAAATGAGGAGGAAATTAAATTAGGTCACCCAATTAAATCAAGGAGTGTTCAAACAAGACAATGAATGTCACTAAACCATCATGCCCAATCAAAGCCATTATCCTATTTGTGAAATATATACCTGCAATTTCAAAAGGAAAGAATAAACTTGTGGCTTTAGTGAAACTTTATGCTAATAGTAGTTCTGATTATGAGTTTAAATCTCCACAAAATTCAAGAAAATCAAACAAAGTTTCACTGCCAAAGAAAAGTAAAAGTTCACTGATTTCAAAAGCTAAAATTTAGTCAAACCCCCAATCATCAAAATCAAAACAAGGATTAGGTTTGACATCTGCAATAGGGAGCATGTCAATCAGTTTGAACAAGAAGTCAAGAAAAGGTTGAGGAATCAAAAACAGCCTAAAATAGCCAACAAAGTAGTGTTGTGAAACAAACTACTAAATATGTTGATTTTGCTTCTTTCCTTAAACAAAAGATTGTGACTTTGTTAAGAAAGGGTAAAGCAACTGAGTGAGCAACAAAAAAACCAAATTCAAGAAACAAACATATGTATTATGACATTTGTGAAATGTCTAATGAGAAAACAGAATAGTGCTTTTACAATCAATACTGCTCTATTTGTGACATGAGCAATCATTCCATCAAAAACTGCTACTGTTCAGCCTGTGATATGAACAGTCATAATATATCTGATTGTTATTTAAAGCATAAAGGGTTGAGAATTCCACAAAACAAGCCCATCTCACCAATATCATATATCAAACCCAAAATCAGAAGTCATTTTCATAACAATCAATCTAGGACTTCTAGCTTAGATAATGACATGGGTAACATAAAAGAGTTGAAGAAGATTCAAAGAAACAAATATCACAAGATCAAGCAAACATATAATCTTCGCAAACCAAAAATGATGTTTGATAATTAAAAACGGGTCAAATTCTTCACAGAAATAGGGACCAAAGGTTTTATTATTCTTTTGACTCTTTAGTTGATATTGATGAGATGAAACATTCAAAATATCATCATAAATCTCCAAGAAGACCTCTCTCTCTAAGTCATAGTTTAGTGGAAAGTACTAAGAAGTCACCATCGTGGATAGGAACGGGAAACCCAAGACCATTATGGCTTGGGTTCCATAATCTAATTAGTTCTTTTACACTTACAGGGTCATCCATATAGGTTCAATAGCTTATCGTACGTGGACAGTGGACTCTTGACACATGACTGGAGATCGTTCCCTCCTTCATGACTTCAAACATATACAAGGAGCTACTATGGCATTTGGAGGATATTCACAAAGTGGCAGAATCACTGGTGAAGGATCTGAGACAAACGGGATGCTGAGCTTTGATAGAGTGAACTACTGTCAACAACTGAATTTAAATCTTCTTAGCATGTGTCAGATCTTTCACAAGAAATGTTCAACTCACTTTACCGACACTTATTTCTACATTTTAAAACTGGGATTATAAATTCCTGATATGGGTTGTCCTAAAGACCCCGAGAAAGAATATCACCTATGTCTTGAACCTGAATTCTGCTACACCAAAAGAAGAAACATGTCTTCTTTAAAATGCATCATTTGATGAGTCTTAGTTTGGCATAGTTGTTTGGGGCACACACACTTTAAAAACATGAATAGATTGGTCAAAGGAAACCATGTCCTTGGTCTACCCCAGATAGAATTTCATTTTGTTGATCACTATTCAGCATACCTCAAAGGTAAACAACATCAATCTTCCTACAAACCAAAGGTTGTGAACACAAACATTAGTCCATTAAAGGTACTTCATATGTATCTTTTTGGACCATCTCATGTTATGACTATTGGAAAGAAATAGTATTCTTTCGTGATCATTGATGTCTTTCCAATATTTACATGGGTTCTCTTCTAACATCATAAAAATGAAGCATCACAATTAATAAAAGACTTTATCACAAAAATTGGAAAGCAACTTGATCATAAGGTCAAAACAATAAGAAGTGATAATGGAACAGAGTTTAAAAATAAAGATATGAGTTCCTTTTGTGCAACCAAAGGCATTTCTCATGAATTTAGTGCATCTAGAACTCCTCAACAAAACGGGGTAGCTAAAAGGAGAAATAGAGCACTGGTTGAAGCATCAAGAAAAATGCTAGCCGATTCTAAACTACCAATTACCTTCTGGGAAAAGGCAGTTGACACATCATGCTTTGTGAAAAATCGAACTCTGATTGTAAAAGAAAACAACATGACTCCTTATGAACTATTGTTTCGCAGAAAACCATTTATTGGATTCTTCAAGTCATTTGGTAGTCCTGTCTCAATATTAAACACCCAACACTATTTGGTAACATTTTCATCTATGTCTGATGAAGGATTCTTTGTAGGTTATTCTTCAGTTTCAAAGGCTTATAGAGTGTTTAATCCAAGATTAAACATTACTGATGAATCAACAAATGTTCAATTCAAGGAACATTCATTTCCCAAATCTACAAATGGTCCCGACTGGTTGTTTGATATTGACTCATTTACAAAATCGTTTGATCATTTTCATTTGTCTCATGTAGGAGATATACCTTCAACTTAACCTCATTCAGGAGTAGAAAGAATAAATGACTTTCTAATGGTTTCTCCAACCTCTTTTGAACAACTAAATGAAGATGTTCCACTATAAGCTTTTCTTGTCAGACAACCATCTTAAAATCAAAGTTTTTCAACTAAAGCTGGTCCAAGCATGTTACCATCACATTTAGAACACCCATCTTGATGATCAAAACAATCAAAGTGTTGTGAATGCTGACGTAGTCATAGAAAATTCTTTTTTGATTATCTTCATAATTCTCCAATAGTACAAAATGAAGGTGCCTCTCACCATGATGAATTGAATGTCTCCAATCTTGATGTTCTTATGCATTTTGGCTTAACAAACAAGCTACTCTCTAAAGATTTTGAAGTTCTTATGCATTCAAAATTCCAAATGAGTGCAATGGGGGAACTCACATTCTTTCAAGGAGTGCAAGTCCAACAGACGGCACATGGAATCTTCATTAATCAATCAAAATACATGGAAACAATGTTGAAGAAATTCCACCTTGTTAACTATCAGTCCATCAAAACACCTATTGATACTAAAGTAAACATAGGACCTGATCCACAAGGCAAATTAGTGGATCAGACTCACTATCAATCTATGATCGGTTCCCTTAGGTATCTAATAGCCAATAGGCCTCATATTATGTGTGGTGTTTGTGTGTGTGCCAGATATCAAGCACATCCTAAGGAATCTCATGTGAATGCTGCCAAAAGGATATTCAGATATCTCAAGGGAAATCCTGCTCTTGGATTATGGTATCTAAAGGAAGTTGATTTCAATCTCTATGCCTTCACTAACAGTGATTATCGGTGATGCAATTTCAATAGGATGTCCACTTTTGGTGTTTATTAGTTTCTTTGTCCCAGACTGGTCTCCTAGCAATGCAAGAAGCAGACAAATGTATCTCTTTCAATAGTACAAGCTAAGTACTTTGCAGCATCAGCTTGTTGCTCTCAAGTTCTCTGGATTCAAAACTAGATGCTTTATTATGGTTTTAGGTTCTTGCATACTCCAATTCATATTGACACATAAAAACTGTTTTTATTACAAATAATCTAGTTCAACACTCAAAAACAAAAGACATTGAAATTAGATATCACTTTTTGAGAGATTGTGTTGAATAGGTGATAAACAAATTGATTCAAGTTCCCATTTTAAATCAATCATTTGGTTTATTCACCAAGGCATTTGAACCTAGTAGGTTGAATTCCTAGTTCAAATAATTGCATGCTCAACCTTGAATGAAATCAAACAAAACAACAAAAAAAAAAAATTAAAAATCAAAAAATTATAAAAAGAAGTCAATTTTGATGATGAAAAAGATCAATATACCATTAGGAAGTGATATAACTAATGTCGTTATATCATTCATTGTGCTTAATTCAAAACTTAAAAGACTGACATGACTTCCCTGATATGTGGGTTGGCTCAAATTGGAAGAGAAAATATATGTTATGATGCATTAAAATCTTATTCAATGGTTAAACACTCTTCTTAGAGTACATGTATGTATTGGCTTATCTAAGTGGATGTGTTTGTAGTAACCTAAACACATAGGTAATGATACTTTATGAATCTCTTTCACCTACATCATATTTTATCTCTGTTTTGCTAAGCAAAGACCTGAATAAATAAGCACAAAGTGCAGATGTATTGACCCGAAAGATTCCCAATGAGGAACACATCCAAATTGGATGAATCTAGAAAAATAATATCTTCCTTATGAAAGAAGAAAAGAATCCAATCATGGATCACCTTCGAAAGTGAAATGAAAAGAATCCCAATGTTGATCAAATCATGAAAAAGATCAACGTAAAAGAATCCCAATGAGGATTAGTGAAAATGAGAACTCATAACTTAAGTGACCTGGTAATTCAAGTTGTGAAACAATTCTACCATACATTACATGAGGATCGTTCATCATTCCATGCTTTTGTGTGTGAAGTACATGTTGAATAGTCAAACAAACCAATTCATGATAAATATCACATGCATTAAATTATTAACTAGGTATCAGCTTAAGAGGACAAACATACCTTCAATCAACAATTTCATAACATGTTCATTTTATTACAAAATAATGCACATGTGTAATGTAAGATTGATATGATCCTAACAAAAGTTATACTTCTCTTGTAGGTATAGCTATAAATTTTAGGAGGAGTATTATTGGGGTTCATCAATTGAATAAGCTCAAGCTTACCAAATCATAATTACAGCCAACTCAAGATCTCATTGTACAAGTTCAGAGACCAAGTTGATCATAACAAAAACAACAATAGAAGAAAATTCTACATCACAAAGTCAACGTCAAGACAATTATAATGTCAAAATTAAGTCATGTTGTAATAATAATATAAATAGACCCACTAGTGCATTTTTGCATGTGTGGCTCTTTTGTGTGTGTTTCTCATGGTGTAAAGCACCACCCAAAGAGAAATCTTCTCCTTTGAGTGGGTTTGATTTCACGAGCCATCTATGATTCTCTTTGTAATTTGTTTATCAACATAAATGAAATAATAACATTCTTATTATCCATCTCTTTGTTTTTTGATTCACACACATCCACCCTTCATAACTTTGATTTCTAGATCTGAATGAGATCAATCATAAGATTGAATATCAATGAATCTGAAATATTGATTTGTAGCAAAATAGTATTAGAGTTGTTGGTTGTTGGATTTATCTAGTTTTTAGATCTGATTTCTTCTTTAATGATGTCAAGAACAATGTAGAAAAGAAGAAAAATGAAGAACAATATCCTCGTTCATCAAAAACCTATCTGTTCATAACAAAAATCAAAAGAAAAACCATCAAATCTATTCAACTATGGTACGATTTGAAAAACTGTGAACAAGATTATCATGAAAAAAGAAGAAAACCCATCTGTTCATCTGAAAATTAAGAAGAAAAATCATCAGATCTATTCTACTATGGTACGATTTGAAGAAATATAATCATTCCCTAGATTATTCCTTCAAAATTCTATGCAATTGAACACGTGTTGATTAAAATTGAAGAAACATTGATGAGGAAATATATGTGTGTCAATCACCAGGTTTTGAGGATCCCGATTTCCCTAACAAAGTTTATAAGATTGACAAGTCTCTTTATGGTCTTCATCAAGCACCTTGAATCTAGTATAAGACCCTAACACAGTATCTCCTAACCAATGGTTTATCTCGTGGCACCATTGATATGACTTTATTCAATAGGGTAGTGAATCGTGAAATGTTGATTGTCTAAGTTTAAGTTGATGATATTATTATTGGCTCCACCAATTCACAATTTTGTCACGAGTTAGAGGAGGTGATGCGTAGTCTCTTTGAAATGAGCATGATGAGGGAGATATGCTTTTTTCATGGATTACAAGTGGAACAAAAGCCAGAGGGTATTCTCATTCATTAGGAGAAGTATGTTAAAGAGATTTTGAAGAAATTCAAGTTGGATAACACTTCTCTTGAAATGACTCCTTTTACTGCTCAAACGTGTCTCACTCCTGACGAGAATGGGAAACCTGTTGATCATCATCTCTACAGATTATGATCGGTTCCCTTATGTGTCTTACAGCAAGACATCCCTACATCATTTTTGTTATAGGATATTCTACTTGATACCAATCTGCCCCGAAAGAGTCTCATGAAATGGCCGTAAAAATAATTTTTTGTTTTCTTAAAGGCTCTTCTTGTTTAGGTTTTCGGTATCCCTATGGTGGGAACTTTGATTTACATGCTTATTGTCATAGTGATTCTAATGGTTGCAGGTTAAACAGAAAATCGGTGACCGGAGGATGTCAATACCTAGGCAATGTCTGGTTTCATAGCAACACAAGAAACAGACCATTGTTTCCCTCTCTACGGGAGAAGTAGAATACATTGCAGCATCTAGTTGCTATTCACAAGTTCTTTGGATACAACACTAGATGATTGACTATGGAATCAACTTTCTCCATACACCGTTGTTTTGTGAAAACAAAGCAACCATTGGGATCGCTAAGAATCCTATTCATCATTCTCGAACCAAGCACATCGAAACGTGGATTCATGCAATCCGTGATACTCAGGAAAAAGGTTTTATTGATAATATTCCCATTGACATAAAAAATCAAAAGGTAGATCTTTTAAAAAAAAATATTTGATAAACCTCGTTTTTATGAATTGATCTCTATGCTAGGGCTAGTATCTTTTAAAACTCTTTTTCATTAAACTTATTGCTTTCTAATAAAAAAGAATAATAATAATAAATTTCCACATTAGGTGTAGAAACTTAGGGGGAGAGTAATTAATTAAAAATGAAAAGAGATTTGGGAACTTTAGTCGAGATGACGAGATATGATTGTATATCTTATGGATATGCTTGTTTGTGCATGACTGGTGTTTAAAATGAGAAATGATAGTAACTGATGCTCTTATCTGATTCACATCTTATTTTTATTTGCAAATAGTAGAAAAACAAACTGACTGGTTTTTAGTAAGAGTGATATTCTTACTGAGAATGAAATATGATAATCAAGTCGACAATTGAGTGGCGGAACAAACAATGGAAGAACAATCAAGCAAGAAAATTACTCATAAATTCTGTTTGTATTGATATATGAATGCTGACAAACTACAGAGAATAATTACAACAAAATCCTCTATGAGTCGGCCTTCCCTCAGTACGAGGTAAACTATTCTATTTATAGAGAGGACAAGATGCCTTTACAAAATGACTAAACTACCCCTAACCTATTACATCAGAAACTAGTCTAAGTCTTGATCCACATCTCTGCTTCTTCATCCGCATTGACAAATGCGGATGAGATAACCTTGATCCGCATTTCCACTTGATCATCAGCATTAGTAAGTTGGTCATCCGCATTGGTTAATGCGGATGAACAAATACTTGTGCGCATTTGGTTGGTCATCCGCATTAGTCAATGCAGATGATCAACGTCTTGTCCGCATATTCTTTTGTTCTTCCGCATTAGTCAATGCGGAAGAGTATCTTGTTCAGCATAAGTATTGTGTCTTCCGTATTAGTCAATGCAGAAGAGTAAACACTTGTCCGCATAAGATTTTTGTCTTCCGCATTAACTAATGCAGAAGATAATACTTGTTATTTTTCTTGTATTTCTTCATCTGCATTGCATCTTGGACTTGTGGGATTCCAGCTAAACAATCATTAATTCACCATTGAGTTGGCATGTATGATCCTTTCAGGGTGCAACAATACTCCCCCTAAGGATTATACAACCTAGTTTTTCTCAATGTTTAGGAGGTGATTGATGTTGTGAAGATTCAGTTGGGTCTTCAGAAGGTAGTATGAATGCTGCTTTGGTGGGATCCAAAATGGCCTTGATCATGTTTACAAAATCAGTAGCTTCAGGCATCCTGTCTCTACTCAGCACATGTATTTTCATTTTGCTCATGTTATAGATGGCTTCCATTGGGAACTTCTTCAGAGAAATTTGTTCCCATATGGAGATTGTTGAAACACCATCTCTATGAATCAATAAACTCCCTCCCACATCTACTTCAAGCTTAACAATGTTTCCAAGTTGCAGTGGTGTTTTCTTCTTTCTTTTATCTCTTTTAATCTTTATTCTGTCATAGGCCATTTTCAACAACTTGATGCATTTCAAAGAGAAGTGCATGTCTTGTTCACCCAATTTGTTGTTTAATTCCCTAAAGTGCCTGGTATAAATGTAGTCGATGTATGATTCATCAAGTAGTCTCACTTCATATCCACTGAAGAGTCTAATATCAGCTCCTTCTTTTCCTCCCCACTTCCTTTGTATCACCAGCTCATATGCTTTCTCATCATAGTACACATTTGAGATAGGAATGGAAGAATGAGTACTAGACACTACTTTCCTTTTTAAAGACTCAGTTGGCTTCACCTTCAACTTAGGGAATACTATTTCTTCTGCTTCCACCTTTTTCTTCTTTTTCCAGGGGGTTGACAAATGTTTTATCCTTTCTTAAGCAAATTATCTTTAATGAATTGAAGTTGTTTGTCCTTCTGAACATCTTAAGTATATTCTCAAATTCATATCCCCTGAACATAGCCGCTTGATTGATCGGTTCAAGTTGAGCTAGTTCCTTCAAATCATGAATCTCAAGGGCATTTACCAGAGCTGAGTACACTATGAAGAATTGTACTAGCCTTGAGATTCTGTTCACCATGACATGTTCCAGGTGCTATCATACTTCGACACTATTATCTTCTGATCTGTTTTCCCTTTTGGAGTAGATACCCCTCTGATCAGTTTAGAAGTGGTTAGTCCTTCCTACAGCTTCAACTGAGATGGTTGTGCAAACCATTCAGGATATTTGTGGAGTACCGGGGCAAGTAGTTCTTGATCTTTTATGTTGAGCCGCATGTCTTCAGCTGACATTCTGTTTCTTGGTTTGGTTTTGGTCAACTCTTCTTCTAGTTTCTTGAGTTTGTCTTTCTTTTCATTGATTAATTGAAGTGTGGCAGTCCTTAATGAATTTGTCTTCATGTTTGCAATCTTTCTTTTTGTGAATCCTTGACTTGAAAGGTATTCCTTCATTTCCTTATCTGACTTGTAGGTCTTATTGTTATAGCATATGCTACCCTTGTAGTAGATAGGAATTTTATCATATCTCTCAGACCTTCTGCTTCAGGCACATGAGGGTTTAGATAACCGCTGACGTTATGGACCTTGCTCCATGTGAGGTTTGCCATGTAATCTGCACAAAAGACATGTGTGTTAGTTCACAATTTTGACTTTGATTTGTTTCACACTTTTCTTTTTCATATTGCTCTGTTTTTCTCAGTAAACATGGTTGTCAAGGTTTTCAATATTCGTTGAATTCCTATCCGTTTACATGTTTATTGACATCGAAAATGTGTTTTACATCACTTAATGATTTAGATTTTGGTGTTATTCAATAGTTTTCTGGTTCATCGTTCGATTTAGGGTAGCCGTTCGAGACTTAGGTTTTGGTTTCAAAATTTGTTGAAGTTATACCTTATCTTCGAAATGACTGATGTTCTGAATCGATGACAAGAATATAAACGATGAAACATAACAAAATCTTTAAATGTTTGTGATGATGATGATTAATGATGGTGGTGTACTGTAGTTTTACGCTCGTCTCACTATAAGTTCTCTCAAATTTGAAAAGTATTAAATGACCTGTTCAAATTCCGTTAAATAGTCAAATAATACAACATGAAAATTTTTACAAGCATATACATTCAACACTGTAGCAAATGCTGAAGGTTAATTTTTTTTATTTTGGTGATCCGCATTTGTGGCTGTAGCTATTGCGGAAGACGAACTTCTAACTTGACAGTCCGCATTTGACTACTTTTGGTCATATGCATTTGTGACTGTAGCTAATGCTGAAGACTTAATTCTTGATTGATTGTCCGCATTAGTCTACTATTACAAATGTGTTTGATTTTATTCTACCCGCATTTGTGCACTGTTGCAAATACGGAAGTTTAAACTTGAAATTTTGGCTGTCCGCATTGGTTTACTGTTGCAAATGCGGAAGTTTAAACTTGAAATTTTGGTTGTCCGCATTGGTTTACTGTTGCAAATGCGGAAGTTAGAATTGACTTTTTGGTTGTCCGCATTAGTTTACTGTTGCAAATGCGGAAGTTATAGTTGACATTTTGGTTGTCCGCATTTGAGTTGTAGTAAATGCGGTAGAGCAAACTTCACATTTACTTCACACACTAATGCAGTAGAGTAAAATCATTGTCCGCATTGGTTGCACTTCAAAAATTATTGTTACCCGCATTAGTTATATGCATGGGTTACCTTCACCCGCATTAACTAATGCACTTACCTGCATTATCTTTTAAACTAAATCAAAAGTTAATGTAATTGAATTTATTATTCATCTTATGAAAAGGTGTCCTTGATTGTTATTTCTTATGAAGTTGGCTGTTGGAGTTGTCAATTTTTGCTTCGATTGACTTGTATGTTACAACAAATACAAGTTTCCCAATTTTGACAGATCTTAGGCTTATCATGCTTCTAAGAATCTGCATAAGCTAAGATATAATGGTTGACTTATTGCAACAACACCAACTAAGATTCCTTTTGTTTTGTTTTTCAAAGTTGAGTTAATAAACAAAAACTTAAACTTACTCAAAAATTGTAAATTAGTCCCCCTAAAGTTTATGTCCATATATGGAGAGAAACTTTAAAGATTTTAAAATTTTTGAATAAATTTTTGATTAATATTAATAATGACGAGAAAAATCTCTTTGTTGGGATCATATCAATCTTACATTACATATATGCATCCTTTATAATTAAATGGACGTGATTATGAACTTGAAGATTGAAGGTATGTTTGTCCTCTTAAGTTCATACCTGGTTGATATTTTGATGTAAATGACTTTTATCATATTTTGGTTGATTTATTATTCAGTGTGTACCTCACACACATAAGCATGGAATGATCAACCCTCCTTATACAATTCATGGTAGAACTTTGTCACAACTTTTCTTACCAGGTTACTTAAGTCATGAAATCTCATATTCACTGATCCTCATTGGGATTCTTTTAGTTTGATCCTTTTTCATGTTGATCCACATTGGGATTCTTTTCACTTCACTTTGGAAGGCGATCCATGATAGGATTCTTTTGATCATTGACTTGGAATGTATTATTTTGTTCATTCATCCAATTTTGGATGTGTTCCACATTGGGAATCTTTTGGATCATGACATCTGCACTATGTGCAAGTTTCATCAGCTCTTTGCTCAGCAAAACAAATATGAAACATGATGTGGTGAAGGAGATTCATAAAGTATCATTACCTGGTGTGTTTAGGTTACTACACACACATGCATTCAGACAAGCCAATACATACCTGTACTTGGTGATGAGTGTTTCACAATTGAACATGGCTTTAATTCATCACTCAATGTATCTTTTCTTCCAAGTTGAACCTACCAACATATATGGTAAGTCATTTCAGTCTTTTACATTTTGAAATTAAGCATAGTGAATGATATAACGACTATAACTATATCATTTCCCAAGATTCTTTTCTTCATAAGACTTGATTTCTTTTTGTGATTTTTCTGATGTTTTAACATATTTTTGATGTTTTAACATATTTTTGATGTTTTTCAAGGTTTTTACTCAAGGTTAATGATGCCAATTTATTGAACCAAAATTCAAACTAACTAGGTTAAAATGCCTTGGTAAACAAATGAGCTAATTGATTTTCTGTTGGTACTTGAATCAATTTGATTAAACCTTTTTCAGCACAGTCTCTCAAAAAATGATATCTAATTTCAATATGTTTTGGTTTTGAGTGCTAAACTGGATTATTAGTTATAAACACAGCAGCTGTGTTGTCAATAGAAATTGGTGTATGCAAAAAGTTAAAACCATAATCAAGCATCTGGTTTTGAATCCAGAGAACTTGAGAGCAACATGCTCAAGCAGCAATATATTCAGCTTCGGCTGTGGACACACACACATTTGTCTGTTTCTTGCATTGCCAGGATACTAGTCTGGGACCAAAAATTGACAACCGCCAGAAGTAGATTTTCTGTTGAAGTTGCATCCTCCATAATCACTGCCTGTGTAGGCATAGAGATTAAATTCTCCTTCCTTTTGATACCATAATCCGAGAGCTGGTTTGCCCTTCAGATATCTGAATATCCTTTTCACTGCGTTCACATATGATTCTTTTGGATCAGCTTGATATCTAGCACACAGACAAACACCAAACATAATGTCAGGCCTACTGGCTGTTAGATACATAAGTGAACCTATCATTTATCGATAGACTGACAATCAGGTCCAATCTTCACTTTAGTATCTACAGGAGTTCTCATAGACTGACAGTCAGCAAAGTGGATTTTTTCAGCATGGTTTCTACATATTTTGATTGATTGATAAAGATTCCATGTGCTGTTTGCTGGACTTGCACTCCCAGAAAGAATGTGAGTTCCCCTATAGCACTCATTTGAAACTTTGAATGCATAAGATCTTCAAATTCTTTGTAGAGTTGTTTGTTTGTTGAGCCAAATATAATGTCATCCACGTAGATCTGGACTAACAGCATGTCTTTTCCTCTTATTCTTGTGAAGAGAGTCTAATTAATCTTTCCTCTTTCATACCCATGTTCAAGAAGAAAGGATGATAGAGTCTCATACCACTTTCTTGGAGCTTGATGAAGACCATACAGAGCTTTGTCGAGCTTGTACACTATGTGAGGGAAATCTGGATCTTCAAAGCCAGGTGGTTGACTTACATAGACTTCTTGAGGAATCTTTCCATACAAGAAGGCACACTTTACATCCATTTGATAAACAGTAAATTTCATGGACGCAGAATATGCGAGAAAGATTCTGGTTGCTTCTAGTCTGGCAACAGGAGCAAACACCTCGTTGTAGTCAATTCCTTCTTCCTGAGTGTATCCTTGTGCCACTAGTCTTGCTTTATTTCTAATGACTATCCCTCTATCATCAGTCTTGTTCTTGTACACCATCTGGTACCGATAGGGTATTGTCCTTCGGGAAGATCTACCAGCTGCCATACTTCTTGTTTCTTGAATCGGAGCAATTCTTCCTGCATTGCTTCAATCCAACTATTGTCTTTAAGCGCCTTTTTGATGGTTTTGGGTACTGTTTGACATAGAAAGTATGAGAACAAATAGATGTTTGCAATACTTGACTTGCTTCTTGTCACCCTCTCATTAAGATCACCAATAATGGTTTTGACTGGATGATTCTTGTGTAATCTTGAGGTGGGAATGATTTCACCCGCAATAGTTACATCAAGATTGGAGACATTCAGTTCATTATGGTCAGAGGCACGATCATCTTGTATTGTTGTTGAATTATGAAGATTGTCAATTTCTGTTTCAGTACCTGCCACATCTTCAGCAGCACTGAGGTTGCTTGCATCATTTGAAGTACCTTGAGTTTCTTCTGGCTGAGAAGCTTGTTTTTGATTTCTGATATCATATGACAAGTCATCTGAGTGAGATACTACCAGGCTGGGACCTTCTTTAGAAGAAACACTATGGTTTTGTGACAAGTGTCTAATTGGATCAGCTTAAAAAAAACATCTTCCTTCATATGTTCATCCGATGTAGGTGGGATCAATGGATAATTTTCTCTTCTTCTACATTTGATGAAGTGTCACCTGAATATATATTTCCTGCATCAGACAAGTGAAATTGGTCAAATGATTTAGTAATAGTGTCAATATCAAACAACCAATCAGGATCATTTGTAGATTTGGGAAACGAATGTTCCTTGAATTGAACATTTTTGGATTCATCAATAATGTTCAGTCTAGGATTGAACACTCTATAAACCTTTGAGACGGAAGAATAACCTACAAAAAATCCATGATCAGACTTAGATGAAAATTTCCCAAATGATCACTGGTGTTTAATATTAAGACTGGACACCAAATGATTTGAAGAATCCAATGAATGGTTTCCTTTGAAATATCAGTTCATAAGGTGTCATGTTACTTTCTTTAACAATCAGAGTTTGATTTTGCACAAAGCACGATGTGTTAACTGCTTCTACCCAGAAGGTGATTGGTAGTTTAACATCGGCTAGCATGGTTCTTGCTGCTTCAATCAGTGTTCTATTTTGCCTTTCAGCTACCCCATTTTGTTGAGGAGTTGTAGCTGCACTGAATTGATGAGTAATGCCTTTGGCTACATAAAAGGAACTCACATTTTCATTTTTGAACTCTGTACCATTATCACTTCTTATTATTTTGACTTTGAGATCAAGTTGATTTTCAATTTTAGTGATAAATTCTTGAATGATTTAGGATGCTTTGTTTTTATGAAGTAGGAAGAACACCCATGTGAATCAAGAAAAGTCATCAATGATCACTAAACAATATTGTTTCTTTTCCATACTTATTACATGAGTTGGTCGAAAGAGATCCATGTGAAGTAACTTCAATGGAGTATTGTTAGTGTTCACCAGTTTGGTTTTGTGAGACGATTTGTGTTGTTTACCTTTGAGGCACGCTGAGCATTGATCAGTAAAATTGAATTCTTTTTGGGGAAGACCAATTACATAGTTTCCTTTGACTAACTTGTTCATATTTTTAAAGTTAGTGTGCCCCAAACGTCTATGCCAAAGTTGTGACTCATCAAATGATGCTTTAGACAAAAGACATGTTTCTTCCTTAGGTGACGCAGAACACAGGTTTAAGACATATGTATGATTCTTCTTTGGAGTCTTTAAGACAACAGATTCTTCAGGAATCTGAAAACCAGGTTTCAGTATGTTGCAGTGAGTGTTTGTAAAGTGAGTGGAATAATTTTTGTCGCAGATCCGAGACACGCTTAGCAGATTGAAATTCAGTTGTTCACAGTAATTCACTCTGTCAAAGCTCAGCATCCCATTTGTCACACATCCTTCTCCTATAATCCTGCCACCTTCTGAGTCTCCACCGAATGCCACAGTAGTCCCTTGTATGTACTTGAAATCATGAAGGAGGGAACGATCTCCAGTCATGTGTCGGGAGCATCCACTATCTACATACCATAGGCTATTAGACCTGTGTGGATGAACCTACAAACAAAAAGAACTAATTAGAAGAAGGAACCCAAGCCATGATGGTCTTGGGTTTCCCGTTCCTATTCATGATAGTCACCTCCTCATATTTTCCTCTGAATGATGATTTAGATGAAGGTGTTTTGGGAGATTTTTGGTAATGAATTGGTTGAGTCATCTCATCTACATCTACTGAGGATTTAGATGATTAATGAAATTGTTGGTTTCTATTTCTTTGTAAAAATTTATCCCGAGTTTCATTATCAAAAGTTGATTTTTGCTTCAGAAGGTCATGTTTGTGTTTCATTATGAGATGATTTCTTTGACCCTTCCTTAAATCCTTTGAGTTATTTCTATCATTTGTTGATCTACAAGTCTTAGATTGATTATTATGAAGATGATGTTTGACAGAATGCATCATAGTGGATGTTGTTGAGATGGGATTGTTTTGTGGAATTCTCAACCCCTTCTGATTGAAGTAACAATCAGATGTATTGTGATTGTTCATGTCACAGATTGAACAATACTTGTTGAAATAGCAATTTTTGGTGGAGTGATTGTTCATATCACAGATTAACAATATTGATTGAACAAGCATTTATCTGTCTTGTGATTGAACATGTCACAATATCACAATACATTTGTTTGTTTCTTGAATCAGGTTTTTCTTTGAGTGACTCAACTCATACTTTCTTTCGATGTGTCACTTTCTTTTCTTTAGGTGATGAGTCAGAATCAGGCTTTTTTGTAGATTGTTTCATAATACTACTCTAGTTCATTTGTCTGGGTTGTTTCTGTTTCTTCAACCTACTTCTCACCTCTTTCTCAAATTGGTCAACATGTTCTTTATTAGAGATATCAAACCCAACTCCCTGCCTTAATTTGGATGATTGTGGGTCTGATGAAGTTTTGTGTGTTAAACTCAGTTTTACAGTAGGTTTCTTTTTCAGTGAAACCTTTTCTAATTTGCCTGAATTTTGTGGAGATACAATCTCATTATCAGAACTACTCTCAGTAGTGGGTTTCACTGTTTTGAGATATTTCTTTTTCCCTTGTAAAACACATGGTATGAATTTTATAAAAGGTAGAATTGCTTTTACAAGGCTTGATGGTTTCTTGACAATCACTGTCTTGTCAGAACACTCTTTGATTTTGATTGGGTGTCCTAACTTGATTTTGTCCTCATTGGTTTCAAAATAAATATCAGGTTTGTTTTGAGGATTTGTCACTTGTTTCACTTCTGATTTAGGTTCCACAATTTAGGTTCAATTGATTCACACAGTGATATAGAGTCAGGCATGACAGTGTAATTGTCACTGTATGGTGGAGGACATGAATTGTACCCAATTCCCGACATGTCAGAAGATAAGAAGCTGAGGAAACTCGAGCACAACACACAGATGCTGTTAAGAAAAGGAAAAGATATGGAAAGGAAAAGGATTATGATTTTGAAGATGAGGTGAATGAAAGGGCTGAAGAGATAAGGTTGAGAAAGAGAGAAGGTCGAAAACGAAAGCTCATGTAAGAGAGTCTAAAAGGAGAACCAAACAAAGACACCGAGTATTTACAGAAACATCAAGGGGAAATAGGTGGTTTAGATGAGGATGTGATTCGAAACCTCAATAGCTCTCTTGCTAATGAACTGAGCATGATAAAGACCAAACTCAATAATCAAGATATGCAAGAGAGTCAAAAGGATTAAGTGATTGAAGGGATGAAGAAGATGATGATGGATCAAAGCTTGCTGATAAAGAAGATGTTTGAGCAGATAAATGTGTTAAAAGCTCTGGCCGGCCTGCGCAATCATCTATGTCAATCTGAGTTAGATGATTCATCTAACTCAATCTGAGTTATATGATTCATCTAACTCAACCTGAGTTAGATGATTTAACTAATACTTCTAAATACCCATTCTTTAATCTGGGTACATCCTCCAGGGCAAGAAAGGGAACATCTAGTGTAGCAACTGGAGGTGAGGGATATTCTAGAGTGGGGAATGAAAATGAAAATATGGAGAATGAGAAGGAGATACTGGAAGTTGGGTTTGGAAATTTGGGATTTGATATGGACAAATATTTGGTTAGTGAGGAGGTTGTGAGGGATAAATCAATTGAAAGGGAAGCTGCAAAAGGCAAAGGGCTAATTGATGAAGAGGAAGATGATGAACAACTGGTTGACTATGATTTTGAACCAGAGTTTTATGAGGTTGATGAGAGGCCACTAGTATATGTAGCCAAAAAGGGAAAATTAGAAGAAGATTTATTTTGAGATGGCTAAAGAAGAATGGTTTCTTAGAGAAAAGGAGCCTAAAGAACTAACTCCTCTATTCCAAAACTTGGAAGGGTTGAGCAAAAAGGAGGATGACAAGAGAATCATTAGCAGGTGTTATAATCCTGGCCTCAAGATGTTCATGATCAAGAGGAGAGGGGGTGGTATTTTTTACATGCACAAGAGGAAGGCATTCAAGACCTTGCCGAAATGGGATTTGAGGAGGCTCGTAGCATTGTCGTTACTGAATGCCCCTCTTAGTGAAAGAGCCTCATTATTGAAGAAAAAGACAAAAATTGCTTAAATGAAAATTTGGAGTCCTTTGTATTTATGAAAGTGCAGAGGAGACGATCGAAGAAGGACAAGGATTGGGATACTAGAAAGGGAAAGATTGTACTAAAGGTGAAACCCCCAAAGACCATGAATAGGGTCAGATTGGCAGATCCACTCCCCCAACAACTATAGAATTTTGAGAAGTGGTTTTATGATAACAATATGGGGGAGGTGGTAATCAGAGTGAAGAATGGTGGTGAATTCAAAGTCTTTGATCTGATAGAGCTTTTTAGCTTTTGTGATGAAGACTTGTTGGTTCTGTGCAAGAATCATATCAAAGCATGTGCGGGTGATGAGACAAGGAAGGATGCTAGTCTATTTATGACTGTGGCAAATAAGATCAGAGGTGTGATGGTAGAAGTGAAAAGGCTTGCAGAGAGAGTGAAGGCCCAAGATGATCTAAATATGGACATACAGGATAGTTTGGGAAAGCTGGTGCTCATCCCGAAGGGCTAATAAAGCAGGAAAAGACCAAGGTGAATCATTTGCTCAAGCCCCTAAGGAGGTCGCTGTAGGAGATGTAGAAGACAAATCAAAGGTAGCGGGGGAAACTCAAGCTGATGAGATAAATCAAGATGAGTGAAGGTTGTGAGTTCCAACTCGGGGGAGTATTGAAGATCATGCATAGGTTGTACTCACCTTAGATTAGAATGTTTATATTTGCTTGTAATAGGCCTTATGTTAGCTTACTTTTGAATGTAATTAGCTTTATTTTGTTTTGCAGTCCAACGAAACTATGAGCGAAACACAGTCAGCTGTGTAGTTCCCTCGGCGAAACTGTTGTATCTACCGGGCAAAACATCGCTGAGTGTGAAACTAAGACTGCTATATATAGTTTTGATCGTTATCATTGTTAGCTAATGTTGCAAAACCCTAATCGTTTATCCTTATTGCAAGTCACCTTTGTAAGTAGTAATTTCACAGAAATATCATTGTGCTTTGTTGTTATTGAATATATTGATCATCATTGTCTTACTTTGATTGAATTGTTATTTTTCTTAATCTTCATTATTCATCTTGTCTATTGATTGTATTTCATATTGAACAATTGAACAACTCATTTGTACTGCAAATCGATCAAATGGACCAACAACATATGTTAGATGGATTGTTATGATTGATATGAACTAGATTAGGGATGTTATTGATTAATTTGAGATTGAAGTTGATGAAAATATGGAATTTAGGTTCTTCATTATTATACATAATGATGGATTATGGTGAGTGATTAGGGAATGATGTTTGGGATTGAACTTGATCATTGTTAGCATGTTGATTCTTTGAGATTCACATGAGTTGTATGATAATATAATGTAGTATGATGACATTAGTAGAAGTTGGGTGAATGATGTGATACACAAGAATATTATGTATGATATATATGTATGTTAAGTTGATATGCATGATTAAATAATATTTCAATTAATATGTCACCAACGGTCAAACGGGTCAACTAAGTCAAATGAGTCTTGCCTTCTAAAACCTTGGGTCAATGTGTTTATTGAACACCTATGGTGGTTAAGTTTTTTGTGTACACGTACTTATGTAGTTGCGTGTTCTAGGTAACCTTTGAATGGTTGTCTTTCTGTCCATGTTAGCTTTAATGATTGTTTGTTACGCAACAGGTGAGTTCATGCCCCTCAAGTTTATAAGCCTTATTCTGGGGAGGTATCATACTTGTACCCAAAAGCTATTTTATTATTATAAGTTGTGTAGTTTTTACGTAGTGCTTAATACCTTGAAAAGTCCTCACACTTTCGGATCATTAATAATGGTAACTAGCGGGAAATCTTGGGTAGTACTACTGGGTCTGACGAGCCCCACCTGTGCGACTCGAGGTTAAACGGGTGCAATATTGTCCTAAACACAAACATCATAACAACCTGGTAAGTCGTGCCAGGAGGCAACAAATGAAACACAGTCAGCCTCCATCGCGAAATCACTATGGTTATTACTTGTAAATATAGACTAGCTATCTAGTTCAACACACTTCTTATGTTATAAACCTATTAATATTAATGATAACGCAAACTCTTGAACTCACCAACCATTGTGTTGACATTTTTAGTATGCTATTCTAAGGTCGTTAACTCAGCTTCCCATTAGGAGCACAACACGGTTTAGCATGCATTCTAAGACTTTATTTCATAGACATATTTGTTTGTATTTCATTTATGAGCTTTAAACATTGGATTGGCATGTGTTTTTCCATATTATGCATTTTATTACTTTGTGTTTGTCTTATTTACAAGTCGCTTCCGCATAGTTATAAACGTTTGAACTTTGGTTCATTTTGTATTGAATGTGGCATATAGTGTCGTTCTGATTAACTAGTGACTGTGATCGTGGTTTGTTCACATGCCTTGCGGTAAAATTTCGTACGTGGATTTTGAGGGTGTGACATAAGTGCATTGGTTAATGTGGGTGATGGTAACCCATGCATAAACCAATGCGGGTAAACGTTTATGTCATTTAAAACAAACTTTTGATGTTAAAAACCTATGTAGACACCTTCTCATTGCCGCATTTCTTTTTACTCATCCGCATTTCTTGAATGTTGTTGACATCAACACTTCATATGTATCGAAATGTATAAACAAAGTGCTTAATATCTTTTGTAATCATGATGAAAGCCAATAAATGTGGACATCTTCATTGGTAGCCGCTTAATCTGTTCTGCATTTGTTACAGTGAACTAACTTTGTTCAGCCATATTTGTTATAATGAACAAATGCTGACTAACTTTGTTTAGCAACATTTGTCACAGTGAACAAATGCTGAGCAACTTTGTTCAGCCGCATTTGTAACAGTGAACAAATGCTGACTAGCTTTGTTCAGCCGCATTTGTAATAATGAACAATGCTCACTAAATTTGTTCAACCGCATTTGTTACAGTGAACAAATGATATTAAGCTTGTACTCTTCCATATTTGTAACATTACACAAACGCTGATGAACAAAGCTCATCCGCATTTGCTACAGTGATTTTAAAAATGCACCGCATTTGTCCTGAAACTTATATTTTTTTGTAGAAGACATTAATCGACTATTTAATGCCATTTCTAAAGGTCATTTAATACTTTTCAAATTCGAGAGACTTTATAGTGCGACAAGTGAAATTCATTGTACTTCATCACTAATCATCTTCATCATCAACCTGTGTGCTACTATCATCTTATGTCATTTGTTTTCTATTTTGATTGTCTACAACTATTGTATCAAACAAAAGTTGAAAATATTTGAAATTTGTGACCTAAAATGTTGGACTTTTGAACCTGTAATGACCTTAGAACCCTAGGTCAAAAATGGTGATTCAAAATCAAATTGAATTAAGAAATGATGATGATTTCCCACTACAATGAACAAGTTAAGTAAGAAGATAAGATCAAACAAGTGATTATCACCATGTTTTTCACCACCTTGTTCATCGCATAAATAGTGCATAACAAAAGATTGAAAATGAGAAAACAAATCTTGATTCTAAAAGTTAAAATGGGTTAAAACAACCAAAATGATCATTTCAAGCATGAATAACAAAATAAGAGTGATAATTCATGATAACATCATGTATAGGTATAATTCTTATGGAATAGTACCTATAAGCATCCAATTTTGACCATAAAAAGTCAAAATAAGAAATTTCACTTGATGCATGTTCTACAATCTATTGAGTATTATCAATCTTTCGAATTCATATGCCTCTAATGCAGGGTACATGGAAATCTCACTTGGAGCAAGCTCCATAGTGTTAGTGGTTATCTGGATCCTAATGTACCCGAGGCAGAAGGTCTAACAGACATGATCAGATTTATATCCACTACGAGAGTTGCTCATGCAATCATTGTTAGACCAATCATTTATCAGAGATTTATAAGTTCTTTTTGGAGCACTATTGAGATGACAGAGATGGCTGATGCAAGGACTCTGTCTAGAAAAATCACTAATAATCATACTCTGAACATCACTCAACAGACTATGAGACAGTGTCTATAGTTTGGTGATGATGCCAACACTCCCATAGAGCTTGAAGATAATGATATTAATTCTTTCTTTGACAATATTGGATATGAGGGAGGATATGGTGGCAAACACATTATTAAAGGATTAGTTTACTTATAATGGAGGTTCCTCATTCATCTTTACCAACATTGTTTGTGAAAGAGGAAGACTAGATTGAATGATATTCTAGTAATCACCTCATCTAATATATGTGCTTTATGCACTAACAGGCCATTCAACATGTCTGCTTACATGTTTAATGGTCTGGTATCAAACATTTAGGAAGGGAGAAGACATATGTTCCTTATGTATCCAAGGTTCTTGCATTGCCACATTAATGAAGCTTTTCTTGATATTGTACCTGAAGGACTTGTACTCGATATTCCATATTATAATGGCAAGTCTTACAAGTACAACAAGAAGAGAGATCCTAGGAACTTTTACAATGGAACCTTCTTTCCATTGTTGCCCTCGGTGTTACAGCAGATAAATCCAAAATAACAAGCACAAGAGGATCATGTTGATGAGTCTGATCAAGAAGAAGGAAAACCTCCTTATGACCAACAAACTAATGCTGAGCAAGCAGTTGAAAAGGATGAAGGACAGAGGTTAGTGTCACCCCAAATGGATGTAGGGGGTGATCTTCACACTAGACCTTCTGTTCATGATGTTGATATGGTCTCACCATTTATGCCCACATCAATCGCATCACCAGAAGCACAACTCATCATCTCTCTACATATATCTCCAATCCATCACTCACCTATATCACCTGTTCAAAACATCTCCTGTAACTACTGAGCAGGTTGAGTTTGGTAATTATGCCAGCTCTTTAGAGGAATCGAAATCATCATCTAATGAGGAGGATCATCCAAGATTGATACCTGTTAGGAAAATTGCCTCTGAGGCCGCTCTATCAGAAAGTTATGCTAAACCAGTAGTCAACGAGCCTCTTGAAAAATATTTGTCGATTTCAGAACTACTACAAAAAGTACCCAAGATGGAAAGACAACTTAATAGAAGATCTGGTATCATTCAAGACAGACTTCTCGAGTTGGATGAGAAAGAGAATGAGTTGAAAGATATGAAAAGAAAAGTATCAGAATGAAAAGAAAGAAAAAGAAAAGGAGATTGAAAGTTTAAAGGCATCTCTCCAACATTCAAGGGATAAATAAGTGGTCATGATGACACTTTATCCATCCAGACTATAGCTATTGAGAAAACAAGAAGGAATGATTGAAGAATAATCTTATATTATTAGAGACTTGCATAAACAGATAGAAACTTTAAACAAGATAGTATCTGAGTTAGAGCTGCTTGTTATGATCAAAAGAGAAGCTGAGATAGAGAAAGATAAGGAGGGAAAATAGAAGTGAAATATCAAAGGGAAAGTGATAAAGATGATAGTTCTGAAAGTTCATCAGGGGAATGTGGTGATAACTCCCCTCCAACCATAAAGATGAAATTCTCTGAGACTTAGAAAGGGGCAGAAACTAGTGAATCAAAACATGATGAATCTAGCATGGAGCTGGTGGTCTTTACAAGAAAACTAGAAGAAGTTCATTCTCAAGACATCTAGTCACCCGCAGAAACCATGACACTTTGGCACCTGTTCTGCACAAGAATCCAGAGTGGTTTGCTGAGCCCTTTCAATTGAAGCTTCAAGAAGGGCTCACCACTGCTAAGATGTTTAGAGGTGTGTCTACTCCAAAAGGCAAAACTGATCAGAAGATAATTGCCTGGAAGTATGATAGTGACCGAAACATATTCATGATTAAGAGGATTCAGGTTTTGTTCAATTCTTCACAGAGTACTCTGCTGTGGTGAACTCCCTGGAAATCCATGATCTAAAATAACTAGCCAATTTAGAGTTGATCAATCACAAGGCTATGTTTAGGGATTATGAGTTTCAAGATATTATGAAGATGTTTAAAAGAATAGACAACTTCAAATCTCTCAACGCTTTTTGCATGAGGAAAGATAGATCTTTTGCCAGCCCCTTAGAGAAGAAAAGAACAAAAACAACCGAAGAGGTGGTATTCCCTGAACTTATGGTGAAGCCTACTGAATTCTAAATAGAAAGATGGTAGCTCGAACTCATTCCTCCAACCAATATCAAATGTCTACAATGATGAAAAGACATGAGTTGGTGATTGAAAGAAAGTGGGGATGAAAGGAATGAGCTGAAAGCTGGAATCAGGTTGTTTAGTAGATATGAGGTGAGATTGTTAGATGAATCCTATATCTACTACATATACATAAGGCATTTCAGAGAGATAAAGAATAAAATGGGAGAAGAAGATATGAAATTCTTTCTAAAATGTATAATGATTTTAGAAATGGCATTTGATAGAATCAATGTCAAAAGGAAGCAGAGGAAGAAGAAGAAGACTCCTTTATAATTGGGAATATTGTGTAGTTAGAGGTGGATGTGGATTGAGCTCTGTTGATTCATAGAGATGGGTTGACCATAATGTCAATATGGGAACCCATTTCTCTAAAGAAGCTATCCTTAGAAGCCATCTACACAATGAGCCAGATGAAGATCCATGTGCTAAATAGAGAGAAGATGTCTGATGCCAATGATTGTCACCATGATAAAGGCCATTTTGGATCCATCTCAAGCAAAACCTTTATTCCTCCATAAGACCTAGAAGAATCTTCCTAACCTTAACCACCATCAAACCCTTGAAGAACATAGGTTGTATAATCCTTAGGGGGAGTATTGTTGGACCATGAAAGGATCATACCTGCCAATTCAAGTGGTGGGTTGATGGTTGTTCTACTAGAAGTACCCCAAGTCAAAGAACAAATGCGGATGATGAATCTGCAAAGAAGAAAACAAGTGTGGGCTAATTGCATTTGCATATACAGATGACATAGAATAAATTATGACAAGTATCGCATTAAAAAATGCAGATAGTCGGAAACAAATGCTGACAAGTATTTGTACATCCACATTTACTAAAGCGGATGACTAGAAACAAATGCACATAAGTATTTGTTCATCAGCATTTATCAATGCTGACAACCAAACATAATGTGGAATACCACTCTATACAATTAGAAACTTTTGTTTAGTCTTATGTTTACAATGTGTCTTGTTACTATTTAATGCACATTCGGTCCTTGTTGATTCACATCAACAGAGAATATAATTCTAAAACCCAATCAAAAGATCATGGTGGTGGTGAAAGCGATCAAGAATTTCTTGATGTTGACAAGCACTCCATTAAAGACAACATCAATGATGTCACACACTCATTGGATCAAGTTTCACTTGATAAGTGTGATGATGTGGTGGGAGAAACCTCAATGCCAGATGAAACTTTTTCTAATTTAGATCTCTCTCAAAACTTGTTGTAATTCCTCAGCTAAGAATCCACAAGTCTCATCACACTTCAAACATCATTGGAGATGTTGAGTCAGGGGTAAGAACACAAGGACAAACTGATGATTCAAATGTTTGTCTTCACTGTTGTTTCTTATCTCAGATCTAAGAAGATTGATGAGGCTCTAAAGGATGGAAGTTGGGTTGAAGTTGTGGCAAAGGAGTTGCTTTTATTCAAAAGACAAAAGGTTTGGAACCTATGTCCTCTTCCATATAGGAAGACCACTATAGTAACGAAATGAAGTTGTGGCAAAGGAGTTGCTTTTATTCATCACCAGCTGTGTCTGATTTTGTGATAAAGCTTTCAGCTCATCAGACACATTGCTAGTGGAGTTAGATAAGGTCCTATGTTGCACCTTCTTCTTTTGAGCACCCTCAGCTGTCACCTGTTTAACACCTTCCTTTTTGGATTGCTTTAAGGACTTAAGGGTTACAGGATTTGATGTTGCTGATACAAATGTGGTCTCAAACTCATTTTTCATTTTT